>VYZR01038167.1:0-36297 GCA_013400675.1 Oxylabes madagascariensis | reverse complement strand
TGGCCAGGGGTGGACATCAGGGACATCAGCTGGATGCTGCCAAAGAAACCACAGAGACTGGATCTTATAGAATTGTTTAGGTTGGAAAAGACCTCCAAGATCACCAAGTCCAACTGCTCAGCCAGCACTGCCACATCCATCACTAAACCGTGTCCCTAGGAGACACAAATTCTGGTTTCCCTTTCCTTCCCACATGCTGATTTTGATGAAGTCTGTAGAAGAACAATTATGTTCGATACTCCCATCCCTCCATCAGGTTTAGTGGAAATAAGTTTAAGAGTTACTGAAAAGGCTAAACCAACAAGCAGGTACCAGCAGACACAATTCACACCTCCCCACAAAACCACACTAAATGGACATATTTGTCATTTACTGAACACCAGAAAAAAGAGCTGAGCCCTGCAAAACAGAGACAAGAAACCACAGCAACCACCACAGAGCTTCACACTTCTTTCTGGACTGCTCAGAGCAGCCACTTCCCCGGGATGATTCAGGGGCTCAGATCAGTCCAGCACAGAGCACAGCAGCAGAGGCAGGAGGATCACGTTGTAAAAATGAAAACACTAAAGATTCAAAGTCCTTCAGCTTGGTCATTGAACCAATAAGAAATTTTCCAATAGGAAAATTTCCAATTTTTTTTCTCATGAATAGATACAAATGGGAGAAGTGCTTAACATTAACAATTACATTCATTCCTTGCTGAAGTGGTGACCCTGTAAGCTTGGATTGTGGACACTGATGGGAGGGGCAGAGGAACACTTCTGTCCTAAGCATTTTTGCCCATCATTACTAATGGATGCAGAAGAGCTGACAAGTATCCTGGATATTTTGTCCGATTTTAAATGGCAGCTTATTCTTATCTAGGAAAAGAAAATCCTGTTTGCTTGGGTATTTCCTGAGGTAGTACTCATTGTAGGGCTGTTTTCCATCTCTGGTTATTAGGGTCAGCCAGGAATAGGCAGCAGAAAAGAGTCCTCTTCTGGCCACCTCCCAGATCTACATAGCACATCAAATGGGTGTTCACAAGGAAAATTATATTTCCTAATTACAGGCTTACTGGGGTCAAAACCAAGAAATAAATATTTTGACAGTTTTAACCTGCAATTGTTCATCCCTTTGGTCCTTGTCTCAAGCAAAGACCACCCTCTCATGAAGCTTGAAAACTCTTGTTTTCCCTGGTGTTGGGAAACACGGAGACATTCCCATGCACAGCATTTTTTGTATCTCAGTTGTCTGAGCTGTTGATCAATGCTGTCCCTCTGCTGCTCTTGCTTCTTTAAGAGCCCTTGTCCTTGGAAGTCAAATTCATGAAGCTTAATTCAAGTTCTCCAGAGTCTAAANGCTAGATAGAAAGATAGAATCAAAAAAGAAAAAGAAAAAAAAAATGATAACAGTGAAGAGAATTCCAGAGGTTAATGGAAAAGGCACACTTCTCTTTTTACTTGTGAGGCTTAGCTACTTTTAAAAAATAACAAAAATAATATATATTTAATATTTTGCATGAAATTACAGAAATTCCATAGGGGTATGCTTTGCCTCTCCTATGACTTGGTTATCATTACACCTTTAAACATGAAATAATTAGGACCAGATTGCCCTGAAGCTGGATCGCAAATGATTTTCTAACACCTTACAAGAAAAAACCCAACATTTTCAAAGAAGGCATCTATAAATGGCGCTTGGAATTCCATTGTCCATCACTGAAATTGTGGTAAATACCTTTAATCCAACTACTCAAAAAACATTTCTTTACTTTGAGTCATGTCTAGGAGGAAAAAGTAAATGTAACTCAAGACCCTGATCTTCTAGAGACGAATCTACTTTGATTCTCCCTAAATAAACATTTCCAGAGATTTTTCTACATGAAAAAATCTTTATTTCCTTATCTTGCCTTGCCATGCTTTGCCTGTTGAAGCACGACAATCTTCTCCTGTGACAGCAAAATTAGTCATTGGAATTTGGATTTACTGAATGTAAAATCTCTTCAGCCTGAGTTCTGAAGCTCTGACACTGTGTCTCAGCTGGACTGGAGAGCCTGAGCACATGGCTCGGCTGTAGAGGAATTTAACCTGGGTGAATCCCTGCTTAGCTTTCAGAGACTTCAGCTTCAAATGCCTCAATGCAGGGTTTGTGCAAACTAGCCAGAAACCTGCCTTCTGGTTCTGACCTAAAGGCTGAAAGAAAATCACAAAAGCACAAAAAAATCACTTTCCTGAGATGGCCAAAATGATGGTATTCTTGTAAAATCAGCTTGTGCCATTATTGTCCTGATCTCTTGGTCTACATGTATGAGGTTTTCACTACATCAATCCCAACTTCTGCAACCTTGATGGTAATTCCCATGAAGGCTCTTTTGGGAACCCTTAAAATCTCATACCGGACATGAGGGATTCCATTTTATAGACTGGATTTCCCTTCACTGAAATGGATCTCTCCCATTAAAAAAGGATGCACTGCTTAAGGAACATTTAGAAAACTGGTCCCTCAATACCGGCTGTTGGAGGCAACAGCTGAGAACTGTGAGCAGCAACATAAAGGGCATGAACCAACATTGAAGCAACCCTCTGACATCCCCAAATTAGCGGCAGTGGTGAGGACACAGCAAACTGCTAATTGTGAGATGGTTTTGTTTAAATGCCCTGATAGCCCAAGGGCTAATGCACTGGCTGCCTCTGGCAGGTCAGGGATAACTTCTCCCTGGCTGGGAGATCACAGCACTCTGAAATACCCTTCCTTCCTTCCTTCCTACAGAGATGAAAGGCAGCCTGGATGAACAGCTAATTTGTCAGGCATACAGTGCTCAAATATAGCCCATTTATCTCCTTCTCAGTGTTTTGCTTCTCCCACCACTCAGCTCAGTGAGATAATGTCAGTGGTCAGAAGGATGCTGTGGTAGGTGCAAGAAAGCACTCAATTATCCATTGTGAATGATTCCTAAGTACACCCCATTTCTGACCACAGATTGAAGTGCATTTTTCTAAAATATCATGGAAATCAATAGGATTTATGCACTTACAACATTTCAGTGTTCAGGAAAACCCACAGGTTGTATCTGATTTTCTTTTCCTGTGGTGTGCCTTCACCTCCCACCTTGATGCCAGTGGGGCTCCTGCTGGTGCACACAGAGGCAGGGGGAGGATCCAGGGCTACACTGGGGATGTGTGTGCATAAAAGGGGAGGTGGATCAGCACACCAGGCTGCAGCACAGCAGTACCAGCTTCCATTGGCAGAGCTGAAAGTCCATACTTATGGCTTATTGCTAAAGTTGCGACCAAAGTGGGTTTAATTTCACATTTGCTGCTAGGAATGTGCAACTGGCTACTCTGCACTCCAGTGATGAGTGTGCTTAATTGCCCATGTGTCCATTAACGGGGACTTGCATTCACAGTCTCACACAGCTGCCTTTGCACATCATTTTATATAAAGCCTACACATATCTGTAGCCATACCTATCCAAAAAATCTGTGTTTCTAACCAAATATGCATAAGAATAAAAAACAAATTCAGTGCTCACACAGAGAACTGAAAAGAAAAATGGTCATGAACAGATATCATCTTGCTCTATGCATGATGGACATGCCTTTCCCTTTCTAGCAACACTCCACACACTGGAGCACAGTCAGAGGTTTTGCCAATGTTAAGCAGGTTGCAAGCATTCCTTCATGGAAGTAAAGCAGGTTGCAAACACTCCTTCATGGAAATTTCATACCTATATATACCTCCACGACCTCCATATCTTTACTACAGTGTGACGTTTCAGACTCTGATCAGGTTGTGTCTCGCTGCAACCCCTAGATACTTTGTTGTCTAATCAATTATTGTTGTATTGGTTGGGACAATTACCTATGCCAAAGTGGAGTGTCTTGTCCTTCCTTTTCCAGGTCCCTTACTTTTTTTTGAGAGTCTCTGTCTTTAACTTTTAAAATAATTTTAAATTCCAACACTTTCCTCCGCAGAAAATACTAAAATTTTCTTCCTAGCCTAGCTAATCTTAATGGTCTATCAACATTTAAAATATCTCAGTCTATTCTGTTGCCTCAAGAGGCCACTTAGTGCATCCTCCAATTTGAGGGCAAGCCATTTTTATTATTTGTTTTCTGAGTAAATACTTCCAATCCATGTTTACCCAGTGATGGATATTTTCATCTAGCCTCTCCTCCTCTGGGTTCCCAGGGAGAATGGTGTATTCTGGCATATGCCAGACACACTCCTCTCCCTCATCCAAAACCCCTCTTGTCTTCTGATCTAAGGGAATAACTTCTTTAACCTGAACAGCCGTTGAACATAAGCAGCTGCTACTGTTCATTTTCAATAGAATGACTACACCTGAGCATGAACATTAAAGTCACCATGAAAAAAACACAGGGAATTACTGGGGAACTTCCAGTCAAAAAGATTTTGATGGAAATGGGAAGAAAAAAAAAACCAAAACACTCCCCAAACCAGAATTTATCTCATCAGGCAAGCCAGAGAAGGCAGACTGACTAAATTAACCCAGACAAAAGAGGCAAGTGGTTGTCCCTTGCATTACCAGGACCTGGTACCACCATGTTTGGATGCATGCCAACCTTTTGACTCACTGCAGGCAAGATATCCTTCTGCATCTGTTCTCCATTAGACAGTAGGCGTCAGGAGGAGGTGAGGTCTGCCATGGCTTCTTATTTGGAGCTCTTGTTGCTTGGTAGTACAAACAGTGGGCTATTAAAAAAGCCAAATGCTGATATTTCCACAGTGCTTGTAACACAAGCTCCACTTTGCTTCAGTTTGGTCACAGCGGTTTACGCACAGAGCCGCACACATTTAAATATAATATTTATTAAACTTACTGAAGTTTATTCTGAGGTATGACTGCAGCCCAGTTTATTCTGGCTGGGCCTGGGAGCCTGTGCCGGGTTTGGAAGTGCGATGTCCTGCCATGTGCACCCGCAGAGCTGGAGCAATCTGCTTCGGATTAGCAGCCCAGCTTATTTTATTGTGCTTGGCCTGGCCCTGCTGCCCAGTGACCCTGAGCGAGATTGCTCTTAAAAGAGATAATATGACTCGATAAAACATAAGAACCTTTAGAAAAAGGGAAGAAGTATCAGCCCTCTGGGCCTAATCACAGCCCACGGTGTGTTTCCTTCGTTTCTTGGATGCCTGTCGTATGTAGGCTGCAGGAGCAGCACTGTGCACCTGTATTTTGGCTGGCAATGAGCTCTTCTTCCCACACACCAGGGATCTGCCGGCAGTGCAGGCACGGCATCCATCACCTACTCAAGGTGCACACTTCCAAATTCGTGTGAAATGCCTCTCTCAGTCTCTCCAGGGCTCCAAAAGCAAAGCCAGGCTTTCTGTGGGATACAAACTGAGCCAAAGCTGGAGCTAAAAGCCTGTAACCATTTTCCATAGGGAATCTGGACACAGTACCCAGCTGGAAAAAAGCCCTTTCGTGTAGACTTGCTGAGTAAAGAGATTGCCGTGGGATGTTCTCAGCCCACATAATTATGATTATTGTTTTATGATACAAAAGGCTACATATCCCATGATAGAAATCCACAAACAATTGTTAACTTGTAATTGGAATTCTGCAGCATGTAGAGCATTTCCCCCAAACAACATTCATTGGCCTTACTTCCATCAGCTACAGGAACATCTCTCTCTTTTTTTTTTTCCTTTTCCATAGACAAAAATCAGTCAAAATCAGGAAAAAAAGTCTATCAAAAATCAGGAAAGATACTCAAGGTCAACAGCTATTAACAGGGGAGGCTGCACATCATTTCTGATAGTGCAAATTCTCAGAACAGTGAAAATAAAGTAAAGGCTGAGGAAGAGAAGAATGGAGGAAAACTATTTGCTTCCAAACTTGGAGGAGAAGTGGTTTTCCTGCCCTTTCAAATTATCACAAACCCGCTTAGAATTTTGTCAGCAAAATGAAACAATTGAGAACAGGTTGAACTAAGCCCTAGATGCATCCATCATCTTTTAGTTAAACTCATTTAAATCCAGGTATTTCACTTCATTGCTTGTGATGATTTGGGGGGCAGGAGCTCATTCCTAAGAGGTTCTGTGTTTCAGAGCCTTCTAATGCTATTCTTACATAGATCATCTCTTAACACATCAGCACAGGATGCTGGGGATCTCATTTAATAAATTGCTGAAACACTGTTATTTAGGTCTTATTTTAATTCGACTATAATTTGATCAAATTCTCTTTAGCTTCTTTTAGAATATGGAGCTGTGAAACATTTTCATTTTATTAAAAAAGAAGTTCCTGCTGATACAGAATGTTTCCATTTTGGTTTTGATTTCTTTATTTCTCTGTGTTTTACCCCTTTTCTCCTCACTATATGAAAATGGAAGCATTTGTCTTAGAACCAGTAAGAGTCCAAACAAAGCATTTCATACGGTTTTCGATCCATATGAAATCACATTTCTCTTTACATTTTGCAAATAAATCAGAAGGGTCTCAAGAAAATTTCAAAACTATTTCATTCTTTTCTCCATGTCTATCTCACATTTTGGTGGTGTTGGAGGGAAAACGTGTCCTGCTCTTCATTCTGTTGGTGGAATCCAATCAAGGACCATAAAGGAAAAAAAAATAACCCTTATAAAATGCCATTTCTGCTTAAAAGACAATACCACTTATTGTTTTAAGTTAAAGAGAAACATCTATTTGAACATTTAAATTTACTGAGGTCCATAAAGATTGTTTTCTCTCCCCATATTGGAAATGGCATGTGATTGGGTGTCTTTTCCCTCCCTCCATCTCTTGTCTACCTGCTGCCCCGCCAAACACAGTCCAACAAGGTGGATCCAATCCCATCAGCCTCGGTGCCCGTCCTGGGACAGGGGTGTCTCGTAGGCCAGATCTCATTGGAGGGATCCTGACAGGAAAATTCAGATGACACATTTAATTCTGGGCAGCAACACTGAGACAGTGGGGGCCTGGCAGGTCTGTGGCACCTGCAGCCACAGTTAGGAGAGTGGATTTCACAGCAATCTGGCACAGCAGTGCTGGTCCCTCTGATGCCTTGAGTGTTAGCATTCATGTTTTTCAGATTCTGTGCTGGCTAGGGGTGTAATTCCGAGCCTCACATTAAGTGCTAGTCAGCTCTCTTCACAGAGTAGGCAGACAAAGCAAATCCTTTTCCTGCTGAGGACCAAGGACAACGAGTAAATGTTTCAGGCCTAAAAGCATAAACAAGGCCGGACTGAAGAGAGAAACAAGAAGGATGAGACCTCACAACCAGAGGCTGTAATTGGACAATTAAACCCCAATATGCAAATGGACCAAAATTTATAAAAGTGTAGGACCTCATGACCAGCCATTCATTTTGTGACCATTCCAAGTCCACCTTGGGTGTAGCCCTGGCCAGGTTCTTGTCCTGCTCAAGGTGTACCCTAAAGGCCTTTTAATAAATATCTACTTTATTCCCTTAGCTCTGTCCAGTCTGTTTCAGGCCAGCCTTCCCAAGGCATCACCTCCAAAGGACAGGAGATGTCTGCCCCCATGGGCCCTCTTGGATGATGCATGTATCTTCTTCTTGTGCTTCTCTAGCTTGTTATGTGAAAGGAAGGCCTGGCTCAAGCTGGAAAGGACAATCTTGGCTCTCCCTGTATAAGGGATACCCAGAGAGCTGGGATATTCTGCCCTTCCACAAACATTGCGGATTGCCAGCATCCATCAGCTGGAGATAGCTGATGTGGTCTGCCAGGAGAGGTTGCTTCAGCAGCTCAAAACCAGGCTCTCCTGCTCGTGTTAAAGCATGCAATTTTCTTGTCAGGGGTTTTGTATTTGCCATAGAGCTGCCTCTGTTTGTCCAGCCTTGCTGTCTCCAGTCAAGAGAAGTCCCAGCTGAGGGATGTGTGGAAGGATACATATGGGAGAGCTCCTAAAGCCAAGGAAGAGCAAGTGACAACCTTTGCTGTACACATCCTTTCACAGGCCTGGGATGGAGGCAGTGAGCCCAGTTCCCTGTAAGGTCTGGAGGTCCAAGCCCTGCTTCACCGCTGTGACTCCATGAGCTGTTTTAAGGCCAATTCCTCAGAAATGCCCCAGTTCCCATTGCCTTTGTGTATCACGGCCTCATTTCCTTCAGCTCTCTGCCGGGGTTTTCCTTCCAGTTTCGCACCAGAAGAGCTGTATTTCCCTGTTTTGCCCCATTGTAATGCTAACAGGCTGGCGGGGAGAGCAGGGGGCTGTGCCAGGCAGGGGAGGACGGCCAGCACTGCCCCGGGGAAGGCACAGCAGAGCCGGCTGGATTTGGTGTGTCAGCACAGCTACACAGAGATGCTTCTGCCAACAGCAGCACAGGCTGATGCTCAAGGAAAACTGCTCTTCCCAAAAAAAACCCAGGCGTTGTAATGTCCCAGAGTGTCTAAAGAAGGAAGGGGTGAGGGGGGTCTCTCCTGTCCTTGTGTTCTTGAAGTACCAGTTTAAGCTCCATTGCATTCACCAGGAAGTTGTGGAAATAATGGGATTTCCTGGACTGTGGACAAAAAGTCCTTGAAATAATGGGAGCCCCGGAGTATGGACAGAGGCTGGGGCACCCTGGGATGGAGATGACTCAGTCACAAAGGGCTTTTTGATTACGAACAAAGCACCCAAGACCAAGTAGTTCCAGGTCCACAAGATTCAAAATCCCTTGGAGAAGATCCCAGGTGACAAACCATCAGTGTTTGCAGCACACTGGCTTCCCAGCCCTGCACACCCCAGCTCCGCAGCCCAGCTCCTCCCAGGCTGAGGGGCTGCATGAAATCCTCCCAGAGAAGATAACTCTCTCTGGATTTAGGGCCTTTTTCTGTTCTTTTCTTTTTTAATCACATGGAAAATATTCCCAGCTAACCACCGCCTCAGAGCTGTGGCAACCTTGCCTGAGGCCACCTCTCAAGCCAGTGGGGTGACATGGACTACAAGGCTGGGAAGATGGAGCTGCCAAGCCTCCTTTGGAAGCAGCCCTTGTCGGTTTTCCCTTTCAAGCTCTTTTGTTGAAAATCCTTAAGGCGCCGAGAAAAAGGCCCTTTCTCAGCACAGTTTCTGCAGACAGCCTGGGAGAGCGGGGAGCTCAGCCCATGGGTGCCAGCAGGCTGCTGGAGGGGGCCACCACTGCCCATGGAAGGTCCAGGGGCAAGGAGCAGCCATGAGCAGAGGATGGGCAGGGGTGGGTGATGTCTCAGCCCTTACATTTATTCTTCCTCCTGCCCCAGACCGAGAGGAAGTTCTGTTGTCACCCTCAAAATTAACAGCAGGACTTTCTAGGTTAGGACCCACACGAAATGTCCCCTGTATTTAACACCTTCCCTGCCTCGTTACATTCGGTGGTTTACACTGATATCCATGGAAGCCCAATGCTTGGCACCCCTGTTAACAGAGCAATTGAATGAGGACAAGGACATCTCTCCCCAGCTGCAAAATGATTTGGTGTTCAAGGTTTATCTGTTCTGCTACCTTTCTTCTTAGTGTTAAAACCTAACTTTATTTCTTAGGCCCAACCGGCATTTAAATGACAAGTTTAGTAAAGGTAACTGAAAGTGCTGTGATGTCTCCCTGCTTCAAGTTCCAGATTGCAACACCCGCTGGGACTAGACTCTCCCAAACCTGTAAGATCAAATGCTGCAGGATGCTCAGGCTGAGCTCCTTAAACCATCCCTGCTCCATCTATAATCTCTGAGCTTGAATTTACACCATCCACAGCCTTGCACATTAGAGACCAAACAGCCTCCATCTGCCCAACCAAGGTAGCACTTCAAAAGGCTCAAGTGGCAAGAAAATGTATTCAGGCCTCCGAGTTGTTTTATGAAGAGCATACACTTAGCATAAAATCGTAAAATGGTTTATAGTAAAATTAATGAATGTGCCATAACTTTGGGAAAGCTGCAGACACCATTCAGATGGGGAAGTATACCATACATGGCTTGCTTTAAGTTCCACATTAATTAGAAATAATACTGGAGATATATTTGCCTTTACAAGATGTAAAGGCAGTGAGTAAAGCAAAACACGTGGATAAATGACAGCACAACTTAATGCCAGCACAAAAGGCAGTGAAGCACATCCTTTTCTGTGCTGCATGCATATGGAGGGCACTCTCACCAACATTTATTTTCATTTCAAAGTAGTTAGTGAAGGGCAGGGAAAAAATCAACAGCAATAAATGAGTTGTTGCAACCTGCCCTTTCTGCTCCAGCGATTTCCTGTTTTTGTAAACAGGAAATGCTGCACAACTTGGCCAGGACTCGATGTGATAACACTGAGGAGTGATCAGACAGTCAGCTATGAAACTACAATGGTGTTTGCTGAGGAAAACCCACAAGCTGTCAAGGAAGCTGAGGTATGTTTTGCGACACAATCTATCAATTATCTAGGGTGAATGCCTTTATTTATAGATGGATTTCTTTTCCTGTTGTAATTCCATGCCTTCCCAATCTTACAGTAAGCCACCTGGCCAGTGTGAATGTGCACGTTAATTTCAAGGTAATATATTATTCTATGTAATAAAAACAAGTTGTCTGGTTGTTTTTAGTGAAGTTGTCTAAGCCTGTTCCCAAGGGCTTCCCACCTCCTAGGGAGAACTTGCAGTCTGCTCTGTTTCATCATCACTTTTGTGTCATTTCCTACCAAGATGAGTGGCACCAAGACAATTTCCAGACGTGGTTATTTGTTCTCCTTGACCTGAGTGACTGCTGTTTTCTAAGTCATTTGCAGTGTCAGTCCTGGGATTTGACACTTGGTCTTCTCCAGTTGGAGAAGGGGATTATAATGTTGTATCTTTCATTCAATCTCCTTATTAATTTTCTGGAGGCAGTTACAATGGAGCTGTTCCAAAAATTTGTTCCTTACCAACACTTTATTCTGCAAATCAGGCCAATTTCACCAATGTCACATAACTTGATAATTCAGTTTACACCAAGTAAAAAGCTTTTCCCTGCACCACCAACCCTGATTCTATACAGAGTGTTTAGCAGCAGTTACTACTTGTAGGTTTGGGTTTTCACCCATACCTAAGGAAGGTTTAACACACTCTGTTCCCAGCTGTGCCTATAACCTGCAGAGACAGACTGAGAACAGCTTACGACTACAAATATTTCCCTCCTTTGAATTCTGTCCATCGTTTCCTTGTTGGTTCCCCTCTCAAAGTAAACAGTTCCATGAAAATTTAAGCAATCTTGAATGAGGTCTTTGGAGTGACCTTATGGCTTAGAAGCAGATGAACCCAGAGCTCATTGGGCAATAATTTCCTATTGTTCATATACAATCTCAGCCTGAAAATGGGATGTGTATGCCTAAAGCCAACTTCTACTGTGGTTGAGCAATGTGTTGTCAGGCCCCTCTTTCAGCAGCTGTCATCTGTAAGCTCAAGCATAAACTCAGATGACCTGAGCAGTTCAGCTCTTCTGAGTTACCAGAAGGAGTCCCACAGCCAAAATAAGGCACCACAAAAATGTCTGAAAGTGAGT
Organism: Oxylabes madagascariensis; assembly: GCA_013400675.1. Taxonomy (NCBI): domain Eukaryota; kingdom Metazoa; phylum Chordata; class Aves; order Passeriformes; family Timaliidae; genus Oxylabes; species Oxylabes madagascariensis. The sequence continues at coordinate 24,861 of VYZR01038167.1, read as the reverse complement.
CTAGAGAGATTTTGAAGTCTTGCACCACCTGGAAGGCTGTTGATCCATCCTTGCTCTCTGTGGAAGTTTGCATTTCCATGTGCCTGGTAACATTGCACTCCAGGTGAGACCTCTAAAATTCTGGATAAAAGCCCTTCAAACACAGATAAGGTGCTCTTCTTGTATCACTACTGCCCCATTGATGACTCTGTAGGGCTGTACCTCATGGAAGAACTACAACTACTCCTTTACTCCATCCTCTGCAGGGGAAACTTTTGAGTGGAGAAGAGTAGGACCCAACCGCTGAAGGCACAGTGTCCTGAATCAGATCATCATGTTGAGTCAGTCATTAAAAAACATTTTTCCCAAAGGCAAAACAACGCTCTGAAAAGAGCATCAGGAAGCAGTGGTCTTTCCACCACCTTCATCTCTCATTTTTATCCAAAGATATTGCTCACTTCCTCAAGGCCATGGAATAGGGGCAGAGAAAAATGGGAAAACCAGTTGTTGCCGGCACAAAAATGCCAGCCAGCGCCTTTTTGTCACCACTTCCTCCCCAGTCCCCACATTTCTCCTCCCCCCCGTTCTTGAGGAGGCAATCTTGTGTTTGCAGATGCCAAAGAGCCTCAAAGGAAGGAGCAATAACGAGCAAATCTCTTTGTGCCTCCCTTGGCAGGGCAGGGCTGGCGGGAGATGAGCCCAGAGCAAACATCTCGGTGCTGCAGCACCTTGAGCTGGGAGGCATTTGGCTCCCAGTCAGGAGACGAGGCTTCCCAGCAGTGCCTGGACAAACACACCTACCCAGTGCCAGGTGTGCTCGCTGATGAATGCTTCCACTGGATGCACCCAGCTGGATTGACAGCCCCGCCACAGCCCCGGCGGGGCTGGATGGAGCTGGCAAACACCTCCAGGCGTTCCACCAAAGTGTCAGGAAAGAGCCCAAGTGAGTCAGCAGAAAGGTACGATTCCACACAGGGCCTCTGGACAGGATTTGTTGGACTCTCATCCGCCGAGCGAGTAGGAGTGTTTTCTTATTGTTCCTAATGAGTTTTGGATCAAGGTTTTATCGCGAGGAAAAGAAAATAAATAATGTCGATTATAAAACGCTCTCCTCCCCTAGCTTCATTTTTAAACATGATTTAAGAGCGCCTAAGGGAAAGCATTTAATCTCAAACTCGTTTTGGATTTGTATTTTAGGAATATGCAGGAAAGTTATGTGATGCAGCATGTATTGAGCTCCTAGCAATTCAAAGGCAGACTTTCAAAGATGGAGTGAAACTGAGCACATGAATTCCTTTAGCCAGAGCAGGAGAAATACCTGCATATCCTGTGCACCTCTACATGGAATCAACAGGATGTAAAGGAATGTAAAGCCGTTTTTCCATAATATTCATGAGAATACACAGCACAGATTTATCAATGGCAATTACTTAATTCTCTGGAAGTTAACTCAGAGAAATTTCAACACAGGATCATCAAGGATGGGGATATTGAAAATCATTGTGATTCCCAAGAAGCTGTCGTGGAATTGCAATTTCAGTCCACCAAAACTGATTGAGATAAATGAATTTCAAATGTAGCCATCTGGTTTGACAGTACAGCCTAAACAAATGACTTGGTGTGCTCCCAAAACATCAAGGTCAGCAGCCTGTTGGGTGCTGCAAAGTTTTACGACGTAAAGAAAATTGAAAACAAAAGCACATTGGAGATCAAAGATGACCCTGAGGCTGATGGACAGTAGCATCCATATGAAACAGGACTCCAAGGGAGCCAGAGGGGCCATCTGGTCCATCTGCCTTCTCCAGGACAGGGCCTGACTCCCCTGCAGAGTCCTGCAAAGGATGCAGAGAAGAAACCCCTTGAAACGCTTTGCGAGCGTTCAGTCACAAAGAGCTCTCTTTTCCTCAGTAAGCTTGCTTCAAGGGAATACAATGCTCCCTACCCAAAATTCCTGGCTGCACGTGCCAAAATGAGTCTTTGTGAGGGGAGGAGGCTGCCACACTCTCATTGCTCATCCAGCCCATCTGCATCAGGAGTGCGATCAGTTCTGCCCCCAGCAACACGGGGAGACAGAAGGGAGCCCCAGCAGTGACCCCGGGGGGAAGGATCAAGTGAGGTAAGCAGATGAGATGACCAATACCAAAAGACACTGAGATATTATTGTAATCAGAGAATTACTTGGGAATGCACAGTGACACGGGGAAAGCAACTGAAATGAGGAGACACTAAATTGATGGGCCCAAATGAAAGCCCAGTGCTGTGGATGAGGAATTCTGCTGCTGCTCTCAGCTGGGTTTGGGTGAAGTGTCCTGATGTCAGATTAACATGGGGAAGTTCAGCTGCACAGGACTGAGATCAGTATGGTAAAAACTTGTTGGTTACAGTGTGTCACATCTTTCCCATCTTGAACTTCAGTGGTTCTGGCCTCCCTAACACTCTGTGGCGTGCAAGCTAAAAAACATTCGTATATTAGCATAATTTTAGCAACACACTACATGTGATGATCCTTGGCAGAAGTAGAGCAAATGAAAACCTCACTGAAACCAGGGACAAAGACCCTATTGACTTCCCCATCATCTGCCTGAGATTCATCCCCAGCTATGGGATTCCACAGCACCTCCTGGACTAATGCAGATAATCCCCTCTTATAATTTTTATTATTTCTGATGTTTTCCTTTCACGCTGACACATGCTATACTGACAAAGGAAAAGAGCTAAAGAGTGTATATTTTTAAATGCCCTATAGGGACAGGCTATATTTTTTGTGTGGAGTTTATGTGGTTTGGATCAAAAATCAATGAGGCAAGTGGTTTTGAAATCAGAAAAATTACTATGTTGCCTTAAAAATTATATCTTTCCCATCTTTAAAAATGTGCTTGTTTCTCTTCATTGTCTTCCAGTTTTTCCCTTCTGAGGGTTTAAGAAAAATTGATGTGCGATTTCTGGCCAATATAAAGATATATTGTCCCAGAAGGACACTATTTTCTTTGTTTTTAAACTTAGTCTATATTTACCTCTTTGGTCAATATGGGTGAGCACTGAACTCAACCACAAGTCAGTACAGGTTTATGCTGGCAACTCACTGTAACATGCTTTGAATTAAGTAACTGAAGGGTTTTTTTATTTCCTGCAATGCAAATTTGGGGGAAGGTATGGTTAAAATGGAACAATGGAGTTAAATTCTGGAACCACTTCAAAAACAAATTAAAATACTTCATGTCAGGAACAACCTCAAGTTCCTTTACTACCTGCTGACATTTTTGCAAACAGAGATACTATTTTAGGAGGGTGTAATCATAATTCAGCCCAGTAAAGGAATATATTCCCCATTTCTTAGCATCAGTTACTAACACGGCACACAATGGCAGAGTAAGGACACAGTCAGGTCCAAAGGTGCCCCTTTCCTCTGCAGAGAGGTGGGGCAGAACTGCAGGTAGGGACCTGACTGCATTGTGGTTGGCATTTTGAAATCAACACTGGGAGAAGGCAGCCCATCACAGGAGGAGGAGAGCAGCTTACACTGAATGAGGCAGCTGGCATTTGAACAAAAGACCTTACATTTTGTGGCTGGTGGGAAGAGCTTCGGTGTGAAGTGGATGTGTGGTGACTCCAAAAGCTGTGACACAGCTGCCTGCATGTAGACCCCCTGGGTCCTCCTGTGGTCCAGAGTCATCATCACTGCAGTGCAATCCATGATTTCTGTTTCATGGATCTTGTGGCATCATCTGGATCAGCAGGAGCCCTCAGGATGTTTACCATCAGGTGTTCCATATTAGTGAATCAAGTAAGAGTAGATTTAGATTGGATATTCTTTACTGTGAAAATGGTGAGGCACTGGCACAGGTTGCCCAGAGAACCTGTGGATGTCCCATCTGTGAAAGTGTCCAAGGCCAGGTTGGATGGGGCTCTGAGCAACCTGGTTTTGTGAAAGATGTCCCTGCTCATGACAGGGGAGCTGGAATTAGATGATATCTAAGGTTCCTTCCAACCCAAACCATTCTATGATTCTATGATTCTATGATATTTTATTTTTTTATATCAGCTTTTTTTGGGTTATGCCTTTGGGCAATTTTTAGGTTTTTTTTTTCAGTGAAGGTTGAGACTTTCATGTAATTGTTTACCTGCCATTCCTCAAGTTTGAAAGGAAACACTGAATGTTGCATGATTCATAAGAAAGGCACCAGAGCTGGCAAACTGATTTCAGACACATTAGTCACCCTATCAAATACCGGGATTTATCAGCAAGATCAGGGCACAACAAGCAGTGACAAACCATGACAAGCAGGAGTTTGGTGTGAAAAAGGCTCACAAAACAAATTCCAAGGAGGAGAGAAATTATATGATGCAAACACCCCGTTTGTGGTTGTAAACACGTGGTAATCACTTCCATTAGCACTGTAACAGTTTCCAGCCCCAGGAGGACAAAGCACTTGGTAGCTCAATTCATTTCTCCCAAAAAACTTCAGCCTGCCCCTGCCAAACAACCCTTGGCTGTACACGGCCCCTGAACAGATACAATCAGAACAGGCCCTTATTGTATCCCGGGGCTGAAAGGCCAGCTCCTGTTCCAGAGATGAAAAGCAATTAATCTTGAATGCCTGTTTGTACAGTGACTCTCCCCCTTCCCACCTCCCGGCTCTGATAAGTGGCTTTGTGTGGAGCGGACAGGAGCACCTTTCACACAGCCCATCAGCCCCAAAGTCCCTCCTGGCAGCCCTCGGACCAGGAAAAAGAGTGGTTTGGCATTAACTCTGCTGGGGCAGAGTTTCCCTGCCCTGCACAGTGGAAAGAGCAGGGGCACGATGGTCAGGGGCTGGTGGCAGCTGCTGGTGCTGGCCAGGACCTCTGTCACTGCCACAGCAGGCACGCCACTCCTTGGAGGGGAAGGCTCCTGGCTCCTTTTCAAGCCCCCAAGGTTGCTAATGGCAATTCAGACACTGAAGGGTCACTGACACCAACAGTCAGTGCTCAGATCAGCGGGTTTCCCTCTGTGGGTGCATTCATATTTCAGTATGAGCTGTGCTTGGTTTCACGTGAAGACAAAAATTGCCCATGGGTACACAGGTACTGAGGGAAGTATCTTGCAGTCTCAGGTCTGCAATTTCTAAATTTCCCTCCAAAAGCAGGTGGGTCCTCTGGGACCCTCATCATCATCACCTCTCTTCTATACTGTGCCTACTGCTGCATGATTTGGCTGGGGCAATCACCATCAGCCCAGACCTAAGCTACTCTTTAACACTGCTCCAGGACCAAAGGGTGAAATTCCTTTTCCGCATCTCTCTGCATCCACATTACCTTTGTCAGGATCTCAGGTGTTTGGCTTCACAGGGACAGATCCATCCTCAGCTGTGGCCTCTGGGTATCCAACAATAGCCTTTCATAAAGCAAGAGAGGAAACCACATTAAAAGCATATTTCTTCAGTCTTTTGACCTTCATCACTCTAAGACTTGGACCCAGGAAGAAAGGGGGGCTGGAACTGGCCTCTGTGTGCCTCACACCTGGAAACAAGAACTGCAGTTTGAGATTTCATGGCTCAGATTTTCCACAAATATTTCTCATTTCTGGATTCTCTGCATTTTACCCCAGGGGTCTAATCTGAGTCACGAAATCTACATTCCCACAGTCCACATTTCAGTAATATTACAAGTACTCAGAGTAAAAATCCAGTCATCAGGACAGAGGACAGTAAAATTAACCAGGGCAAAAGCCCTTTAACCTACCAGTCAGACTGTATCTAAAAAATTTAAAAGATAATGCATAATGTATAACCTTGCTAGGTGAATTCTCTTTGGCCAATGGAAAGTATGTAAGCAGCACCCTCCTTACAGATTCTGCAAATTCTTCACACTTCAGCAACGATAAATATTGATGGGCTTGTGGATTTTGTCACCTTTCTATTTGCTGATGACCAATTTCTCAAGGAAGGTCATTTAGCCACCACCTGGATTTAAAGTGATTTAAATGTGAAATGGATGAAACTTGCTATTCCTGGGAGTTTACATCAGCTATTATTTGCTTGCCAGATTTCTTGCCCACATATAAAGGAAAATCAGATATGCAATGGTGAGATATTCCAGGTGAGACTCCTCTATGGCCCACCTGTCCAAGAAATTGCATTTAGAAAGGGGTTTACAGCCAACCATGGATAAGAATTGGTCTTCCTCCAAACTCATTTATTTCCAATTAGTCCTTCAAGCTGTGTGGTAGAGTCCACTGTTGTCTAAAATCACTAATTTTGTGCTTTTAGACTGACCCCTCTTGAACGCCACGAAAGCATGAGCTGTCAGACCTGCATTGCTTCTGCCACAGAGACTGAAAACCCCGGACCTCCTGGGCTTTGTGCCTGGAGACGGCTCTGGCCTTAGCAAGGGAGTGATCAGTGATGACAGCCTCTCATCAGTTCACAGCCTCGGAACATGAAGGGAAGGCTCTCCTTGCCTCTCTGCTGATTTCTATTGAAGAGTATTAAATACCCACCAAAGCATGTCCCCTCCTGCTCTACACCCTCCCCAGGCTATGCTTTTTCCAGAGTGCATTCCCATTTACATTTTTCTTCTGTTTATATCATCTTTTCAGAAAGAAACAAAAGATCCAGAAGGCTAGAAAGTCATGTCTGTGAATTGCCTTTCAGGATCAGACCGCTTCCAACAACTTTTTCACTCAGACTTCACTATCTCTGATTCCCAGTTCCTGCAGCGCTGCTTTAGGATGGACTTCAGCAGAGTCACTTCCATGACTGGCTGATAAAACTATAAAACTTAGCTGAAGTCATTGGAACCCAAGTAGCCCCAAATCAGAGGAATGGGGGAAATCTGGGGGAAATGGATTCTGCCTCCCTTAGCAGCTGTACATTTTAGGGGTCAGGTGAACCAGGCTTCCTAAAGCAAGTGATTGTGCATCTCCTATGGGGAGATAGAGGAAGGTACTTAGGAATGCTACAACGTGAGGAACTGCTCAGCCCAGAGGGAAGTAGCTTCACTAACTATGCAGAGACATTTTCACCCAGTGTAGGAGGATTATTCCTCAACATGCCTTGGGCAGGTGGACTGGATTCCTCCACCAGCACTTCAAATGAAAGCAGAATGAATTACATGTGTGGCTCCTTCCAGCCAAAATATTGCCAGGAATCACTGAATCCCACTTTATTTCCGTCCCCAAGATACGAATGGGAACTTTTCCACCAGCTTCAACAGATCTTGAGCATTTTATATCTCCATAACTATTGCAGTTATTTCTCTAAGATTTTGAACTACAACATCACTTGCTGTCAGCTCTCCAAAATTTTACTACCACCTGCAAGCCCCAGCAAATCCCAGCCACAACTGCCTTTCACAACATCCGTCCACGCATCAGTGAAACCTGCAGTTTGTAAAGAGCAGATGCGGCTCAATACAGGCAGATGAGACATCTGAGCGGTGCCCAGGGGCTCTGCCCTCTCCAAAATGCCTGGCTTCCCTTTCCAAGAACCTGTCTCTTCTGCACACTCCCTCTGCGTGGGTCGGCTTTGGGATGGACGGCTTCCAGCTCCTGCGGAAAACAAAGGACAGGCACATCTGGCAGAGAAGCTGCCAGACACTCATAAATCATGACTGATCATGGTGCTGCTGTGACGTGCCACAGGGATGCCTTTGAAGAGCTGTACCCTGCTATAATTTGAGAAACCCAGCCCTGCTGCTGCCCCTCATGAGCAGAGCAAGGGCTGCTTTGGCACCTCGCAGGAGCTGTGGCTTGCACAGCACTGAATGATCGAAGTTTTCCTCATCCTCCCTCACTTCAGATGAACTTCCCACAAGGCAGGAGAGGTGCCCTCCCCACCCACCACCATAAAAACGTGTCAGGTATCAAAAGAAATCAAGACATCGGCCACACCAATAAACACTGGGGCCTTCTGGTGTCTCTGACGCTCATTTTTCTGAAGCTCACAGACAAACCACGCTTCCTCACCAGCTGAAAACCAATGACCGATTCTGTAAAATGCTGAAAGGGATGAAATATGTCAACAAGATGTTTCCACCATAACTTCTAAGCTGGGACTGTCTCTGTAGAGTCCAAAGGGCTGAAGGCATGAGGTGGCCCATGTTTAGCACAGACCTTCTTCAATTAGATCTACACTATAGAAATATAAATAAACAAATAAATCAATTTGAAGCTTTGCTCTTACAGAAGTATAAAGCCCCATCTGCCTGTCTATCAAAGATTTCACTTGAAATGGTACTGACATTTCTCTGTCTTCTACCCCAACCACATCCTGTATATGGCTGGTCAAAACATGAGGAGAAATTCAGTGAAAAAATGCATGGGTTCCTGGGTTTTCTTGGAAGGAAATTCAAAATTCGTGATAAATGTTACTGATATTTGGAAATTGGAAATATTGGAACCAGCTGTCACACCCATAGATTTTTCTCTGCCTGAAAAGGAATCACTTTTGTTGTGCATAATGGTGAGAAGAGTGGGTCAATAAAGAATAAAAAAGGGTCAGGAAATAAAAGACAGGTAAATAAAGCTCATTCTCATGATTCAGGCAGTGATATGGAAACCAACAGATGGGAATCAATACCAAATATACTAAAAATTTACTAGGTGACTGAGGGATACCATCATCCATTCATCATCATCCTTTGTAGCCTTCAGAAATACATTTTGTTACCCCTTACCTTACTGAATTGCTCTGTGAATAAAATAAATTTTTGGTTATAAGATGCTCAGGACCTGAAAAATTAAGACATAAACATTTCCAACGGCTGGGTGCTGATATTGACACAATCATGATGGCCACGAAACCAGAACATGCACAAAATTCAAGGTTTTTTGGCAAACAAGGTCTGAGGTGGTGTGCTCTCTCATTGGCTTCATATCCGTTTTCAGTGGTCTACAAAACAGATATGAAATTCAAAGAGTCAGTTCCCTTCACCTCCGCCATGTCTCTGCTGATTTAACCTTGCTGACTGCCGAAATGTTTCCCAGAGTTGCATCCAGAGCAGAGAGAACTGGAAATGTCTCACATTTTACCTGAAACAAACAGCTGTCATTATTTCTCTTTACAGCATTTGCCCTTCTCCAAGAGTAACGCAGTGAATGTCATGAGGGAGTGACTCCCAGACCTTCCCTTTACACATGAGCTTTCCACCCCATTTAGTTCCCTGAGTTGTTCATACTTTTATTCTGAGTCAGTTAAGCAAATATATATGGATAAACCTCTGCACTAAGTTGTATTTGAGTCATTGGAGTGTTGTATCTTGCCCAAGACAAGGATGTTAAAAATACAGACGTGCTAAGAATGGCTGCTCTGTTCTGGGATACTGAATCCCAGTACTGCAGCTTTCCAGGTTTTATAGATCATGTGGGCTGTAGTTAAGATCAAAGATATAGACTTTTTTTCCCCCAGAAAGCCAATAATGGGAGGTTTCCATAGAGATGTAAGAGCAAATTCTAAAATAATTCTTTAGAGTGGAAATGCTCCAGGTTGGATCTGACCCTTCCAGTCACTCCTCTGCTGCAAGAGAAAAGTTCTACAGCTCAGCTGAGCAACACCAGAGGAACCGCTCAGCCATATGGCCTAATTATGGCTTTTGTGTGTGCTTTCCATGTATAAATGACTTTCAGGACTGCTGTCAGGGACAAGCAGCACACTGCACTGTAGTGGTGCCAATTCTCATCATTTCATTATGTTTTGTCACAACTGGCATTCTTCCGAAACATCAGCTCTATGACTCGGCCCATTAAGCAGGGATCTCGGCTTCCACCAAAGACCCACATCTCTGGCCTCCAGTCTTGCAGATCAAAGCCTGCAGGCATGATCTGATCAGAACTCCAGAGGGCTCAAAAACAGGGACACAAGCACAGAGTTAAGTTTTCTGCAGAGTAGCATGTTTCCTGGGCTCATCCCATGGCAGAGGGCAGTGCAGCAGGCAATGCTGCTGCACGCACATGCATCATCGCAGGAAATGCCCCACTGGGGCAGCATGCAAGGCTGCATTTGTGTGCACAAACACACCATCCACACTGCTCCTGCAGCTTCAGTGTCCACAATGCCTGACTTTTCAGCTGCTGGAAACAGCTCTGAATGGCTGACAAGGAAGGGGTTTCCATTAGAATGTTTTTAATTAAAAGTGCTGATTCCAATCAACCGGCTAATTTGGGACTAATTTTTTTTCAATGTGTTGCTTTCACAAAGCTATTAAAAAACTAGGCTAAACACAGAAATACTTCATTTTGATGCTTTCAAAGGAAACCTTCATACAGTTATACTTTTAAGGCTTTGCAACAGATGGGGTGATTTATCCTCTGGAGCTGCCTAACTTTAGATGGAGTATGAAAAGAGCTTGTCTTCAAAGTAATTAAATTCAATTAAATTATTCTCACTTTAAACAGATTAACTGAAATTAAATCATTCTCGCTCTAGCTACATTTAGATAATTTTTAAGACATTTTAAAGCCTAAACCGTACCGCTACATGTAAACCAGCGTAAGTGATTTGTCACAATCTCTTTTGTAAACAAAATGAAAATTTCATTCGAGTCAGTTAAATGAATAGCAGTATTTTGGTTTGCCTGCAGAATAGAAGAATCATCTCATCATGCAGCCCCTTTCCTTTCATGGCTATTGGCTGTGTGCTTCCATGCAACAGAGTACTAGGTAAAAAGGCAAGATTGAAATCCATTTCCTTTAACAGACAAGCCTGACATCTGGTTGTATTTCCCTGAAACTTTTGATCAGCAGGAAAATAAGTTGGAGAGGCCATCAGTATTCTGAACAACTAAAGGTCTTTGCCACTCTACGATGTATCTGTTATTAGCTCAGAAGCGATGGGCTCAGATCTGAGCAGAGATGATGCATCAGAAAGCTTGCAGAGTACATCCCCCATGAAACAAAATCTGCTATCTAAAGAGAGAATTAGAAGTTTTCTGTGAGTGTTGAACTGCAGCAGTTGATCACGGATGGCCACAGGGCACTGGTCACATCCAATACTATGCCCAGAGACACCTCCCTCCACAATACAAAAATTTCTGTGCCTGGATAAACAGCATGGACTCAGACATTTTGCTCCTAGAAGTTGCCTTAAATGTTACAGATGCAAAACTGTCTGCACTGAATTTCTCTGGAGCCAGAGGTTGCTCCCTGGCCTGGGTACCGCTGACAGAAGAGATTAATCTTTTTTTGAGAGGCTGACATCTGTCTTCATGCCACATTAAAATACTCCATCCCTTTCCACTGCTCAGTAAACAGAGAAATCTTCTTTGATGGAAGAAACAGCATTTAGGATTGATTACACAGTGTCAGTTGGTAGGGATTTTTTTTTCATTTTCAAGTATATAGCTTTAAATTCCAAACCAAAACATCATTTGTGAACAAAAAAAATCATGTGTTATTCTGTCTGAGGTTCATTTTGAAAATCTGAGAACCTGGTCCTTTCTCCAGCACATGACTTTCAAAATTACTGTGACTTAGTTAAATACTTGCATTGTAACAGGACTTTATTTCTCAATGAGAACACGCTGCTGGCAATTGTCCAGCCAGTTCTAATTACTCCTGCTTCTTGTGGCTACGGAGGAATCCCAGCCTGTACATCCTATCTGTGCTGTCTGTCGTTACCAAAGTTTAATGCCATGCTTTCTACTGTTTATTCACAGCCTGTGCCGAATAAATAGCAGTGAACAGACCTGCAGAAGGGACGTGTTTCCACTGGCATTCCTTGGTATGAGAGTTTTGTTATTCAAAGCTTCTGATGCTGTTCTCACTGTTTGTTCTGCTTCAAAGCTGGATTACCTGACAATGACTTCTTCTGCTATGAATTAGGTACGTCATTACTCCCGAAAAGAAAGGCCAGGTTATGAGGTATGAAATAGAAATCCTAATGTGGCCTGTGATACCGCAAAATTCCTCTGCTTTCCTTAGCATTTTAGACTTTTAGGATCCAAGATGGGTAGTGTGCAGTTTCCTTTCTCCTTCACCTCCCTGTTAAATTGTGCATGGAAACAACCTTGCTTCCAGCTCCTCTGTGAATAAAACATTAATCAACACTCCTCAGTTAACAATTTGCAAATTGTTTCTTAACCTTCAGTAAGGTCCAAGCTTGGGTTTAAAGCGTAAGGAAAGGGAAAGCAGAACTCAGCTCAGTTTCTGCCCAAGATCTGTCCTCTGATGCAGCCCAAGTCTCTGTACCTGTTTCCAAATCTCTGAAACCTGGATAAGTATTAGAACAAGATCAAGGACAAGGAAAACATGAAATTGAGCTTTTCCTGGCTCTTTCCAATGCAGAAACATCAACATTTCAGTGAGATGGCAAGGCCTGAAGCACATCTAAGATTCACTGATCTCCTAAGACTTGGTAAACTTCAGCTCACTGATGTTGATACGCCGCTCTATGAGCTGTGAAAGAGCTGCTGAAGAGATGTACAGTTCCTTCTCAAACCACAAACTGATCATAAATAAAAGTTTCAGTCTTATAAAAGGTAACTTAAGGATACTGTCTACTGTCTCAAATGCTGTGCAGTTCCTCCAACTGCAAGACCCTCGGGAGGCTGGAAGAGGAAGGCAAAGTATCGAAAAGGATTAAGAGAGTGGCTTATCTGAATGCTTAAGCATTTAATTGAGTATTAGCATGTAAATCATTAAAAAAAATAATTTTAGGAGGAAAAAAACCCACAAACAATAAACAGTAATAGTTCTGACCTTCTGCAGTTCAGAGAAGTGGGGCAACTGAGTTCATCAGCTACTGGTTTCCACAGCTACTGAGTTACAAGAGACAAATCAGGAGATTCTGGAAACTTCTGAGCTCAAGAGTGATATATTGAGTGTCCACAATAAGTAGATCCCCTCCTGATAGAAGAACAACTAATGACCACACAAAAATATCAGGTTCCAACACAAGAAAAGGCTTCTTTGTTAAACTTTGGAACTCCTTGACATGGGGTGCTCCAGATATCAGACATAAGCCTGGGTTCAAAGAAGTTACTAGGCAAATTCACGCAAGAGGAAGCAACACAGAGATGTGAAATACAAAAGGTAATTTGTAGTTAAGCTGCAAATCAGTGATAGGAAGGGCATTATTTTTGATAAGCAAAACTACATTTACCATTTTCATGTGCTCTTCCCCAGATCAGTAAGACACAGGCTCCCAACCTGGGAGGATCATCTCCACCAACAACTTACTACCTCTTTTTCACCAGGAGCTACTCTGTGCTTCCTCAGAGTGGGCAGTGAGAGTTTTCATCTACAGATGGGAATTATCCAGCTCACGTCCTTCACTCCGAGATTATTACATGGGCAATTAGAGGTATTTAGCAGCTCTTGGGTGGTGTAAAGACTTTCATACATGCAGAGGAAACAGCTGTTGCTGCTCTGGAGGGAATGAGCAAGATGATGCCAGCAGCAGACAGAGGAGCTGCTGTTGCTAACAAGCAGAGTGCACCTGAGTGAAGACACAGCTGAGCTGCATTCAGAAAGGAGCTGAAGGCAGGTGTCTGCATGGGAGAAGCTGAAGCAACTACTGATTGCAAAAACTAAACAACCCACCCACCCTCCCTGTGCTGAAGGTACGTTTTCATGGAGGAGTTATCACAGGGAAGAGGGGAGGTCTCTGTGCAGGGTCATGTTTTCATTTGGAAACACATCTACAGAAGCTGCTGATCACTGTGACGTGCCTGAGCCACTGCACACCCTCAGTGGATCAGAATTCAGCACAGCAGTATTTGATTTCTGATTTTAGCATGGCCTTTTGGTTTTGTGTCACTGAGTTGCTTAATATTTTGAGGCTACAATTTTCATGCGAGAAAAACAGCTGGAAAATGTGTGGTGTGGTGTCCTGACTGCGAAGGTTGCGTGTTCCTGGTACTGAGTTTTGGCTGTCAATCTCTCTGTGCAGTCCCCAGCACAGAGGGGCTAAACTTTATTTGGCATGATTTGCCACTGCTGCAATGACAAAGCAAACTTCCTATGTAGATAGCTTCTCATGGTTGGGGTTTATTTGGGTGGGTTTTGAATGCCCCTTTCATTTTATTGTGGAAGGTGAATTTTAATTGATTTTTATATGAGTGTGCCTGTAAAACCCAACAGCCTAAGGAACGGCAGGCAAATTATACCTATTTCTTGTCTATGTTTTAAGCATTTCTGTTCCCACTTGACAACCTTTGAAAAACCTTTTCCTCCCACACAGGAAAGAGAGTTTTTCAGCTCCTCAGAGGCTCAGGCTTCTCAAGAGCTGTGCACCTGGGTAAGATACAGTTTCCATACAGCACATGTATTTCCAGCATCTCCCAGGACCTTTTCCCTGTGGTCATCAGGGATCTCATAAGAAATGTACATGTGCATGCTCTGAGCTGCCAACAGACTGAGCATGAGGGGATAGACTGTAAGAGAAATTAAAGTGTTCCTTCAGGAGACCACAGTCTGGCTTTGGGTTATGCTGAACTAAATCAGAAGGTGCTCCTGCAAAGTCACTCCCTGTGAAATGAATCTACAAATTGGAGGAAAAAAATGGGCCTCCACAACAGTACAGCCTAACGGGTTTAAGAAAAATGCAGTGGAATTGTGTAAATGGCCTGCCTGGGCCTCGTGGCTCTGTATGGGAATTCTCTGCAATTCCATCAGTCACACTAATGAAGGCACCATATCCCAAACCCTTCTGTAGCCAGAGACTTCTGCCAATCAACTGTTATGCTCACCCTAGAGCTAACTTCATAATGTTTTCTTTTTTTTGTTTGCTTGTTTGTTTGGGTTTTTTCCGGGGAAATTGCCTTGAGCTGATCCGATCCTAATCTCTTATTGGTACAATTTTCTTTCTTCCAGTAAGGTTGCCCCTGATGGGTGTGGGGTGAGAGCATGCCAAACCAGCTCCTACATGGGCTGGGTGAAATTCCAGATTCTTGGCACCTGAGAGATTGAGAATCAAGGGAGGCAAGATGTTAGAAACTACGTGTTGGAACAAGAAGTAAACATCTTGGATTGTATCTGATCACAAAGATATTATGGGTATCTGGTCCATCAGGGACTTGGAACCAAGGCTCAAAAAATGAGCCCTGAAGTCCACCAAGTACTGACATTCTTCACCTATTGCATGAAACAGGAAATTAGTGTTGAGGGAAATTTGCAGAATCATTAATAACTGTTTTGTTTTGGGGAGAACCTTTTGGATATCTATCCATCTCCCTCACTGTGTGCTGTTCTTATGCTTGCATGAAAACATTCACCCTGTGGTCGTGTCAAGAGCTCAGCTCATCCATTCCCATCTGGTGCAGAATAAGATGGTGTGGTAGGTGCTGGAGTAGAGTTAATGTTTTGAGAAATAAAGTAAGTGGCAGCCTGTTCTCCCCACAAGGTTTTCTGTCTGGATTTGCCGACAGATATTGGAGAGCAACTGGAGAAGATGCAGGAAGTTGCCACCTCTGTACTTCTCTCACAACTGCCATGTCAAGAGCTGGGCCTTTCCACCCCTGCTCTTGGAGCAGCCTCTTGCCCTGGGAGCAGCCCCCAGATGTCATGGCAATAGCCATGCAGAGAAACAGGGCAACATCTGGTCTTTATGTTTTACAAGTGTATTTTTTGCATTGCTCAAGCTTTCAGACAGCAGAAGTGCTGAGAAATCAGCCTCCTGCAGCCAAAACACTGCATTTTCTGTTAAAATGGCTGCATTATAAATAACACTTGATCATCCTCAAGTAATCTCTGAGATGTTAATGCTTCATGTAGTTACTTTGAGGAGAACAGGGGTAAATACACTCTTTAGCCTGGGAGGAAACATTAATTGCTATTCCCTGTGGTAAAACCAGCCTGACTAGGCCCCAAAAGACTGAGTAACACAAGAAATATGGTTAATAGTTGTACTGGTGAATGGACATGGTGGGTGTCATGACATTACCCAAGGCATTTGCCTACCCATATATAACTGTAAAACCATCCCCCAGCAAAAAATATCCTTCTTAATATTATTCTGTTTCTCTGTCCATAAAAATGTTATGAGGCTTTTGAATTTGACCTGCAGAGCAGAGAAAACTGGTGGCAAGAGCCCCTGAATAATGGCACGTCATTATGCAGACTTGATTTCTCCAAGTATTTTAGAGAGGGTTATCATAGACAGGGAAGTTCAGCTCCATCCCTTCCTTTGATTACACAACTCCAGTGACTTAAAGTCAGCTCTCAGCTCTGGGAAAGTGCCTGCTTTAAACGGGTCTAGCAGAGCTTTATTAACACTCCATTCATGCTCATTTTCTTCATGCAGACTGTCACTATTTGTCAGCAACTGCTGCTCATACAGGACGTTCATCAGGTTCAAGTAGGCAGAAAAAAAATGAGTTTGTTATATCAAAGCTGGCTCTTTGAAGCTGTGTGAAACGCAGTTGTTGCCACCTCGGGGAGCTTGGAGCAGCCACGTCAACATCCTTAAAGCTCAGCCGAGCCTGCCAGAGCCTGGGGACAGCTCAGTGTGCCGAGGTCCTGCAGTGCCAGCGGTGCTCCTGGCCAGGCGAGGCCACCTCCCCTCCTGCAGCCCCACCAGCACTGCTCTGCACAGCTCCTAATCCCTTCCTGGCCCCAGCAGGTCACCCGCAGCCTCTGGGCCAGCGGGCCTGACCCTGTCCCAGCAAGGGGCTGAAATGCCTGGCAGCAGTGGCTGCTCCAGGGGGTTTCACAGGGCAGGCTTTCCCCGCAGAGGCTGCTGAAGTTGGCTGTGAGCGTTTACCCAGAGCTGGTGTGGATGCCCTGTCCCTGCAAAGGCTCAAGGACAGCTCACAGGGGCTTTGAGCTACCTGGTCTAGTGGGAGGTGTCCCTGCCCGTGGCAGGGGGGTGGAATTAAATCCCATTGAAGGTCCCTTCCGACCCAAATAATTCCGTGATTCTGTTATTGATTACCAGCTCATTCTGATAGCCTCTCCTCCTCCTGCTCATTGACCACAGTCAGAGCTCTGCAAACAGCACCATGAAACTAGACTTTATCAACAGGGACAAGATTTAAAAAATGCCTCCTACTTTATTCCTAGCCTTTATCTTTGCCCTGATGACAAGGCATACTAATACTATCCTAATAGCTAGTGCTGCCCAAATATAATTACGGTTTGCCAGCCAGACACAAAACTAACATCTCTGTCCCTCTGCATCCACCCAGCTGCCCAATTGCTTCAGCAGCTGTTTTAAAGCCCATGTGGAAGCACAAAGATCCCAGCAGTAAGGGGGTGTAAGGAACTGGCTTTAATGTGCAGATGCTCACCTCTGCCTGCATCTATAGAACATCTCTGGGCCAGGACAAAGCACGCCAGCAGGGACAGAGGCAGTGTCTGAGGGTCACTGCACTGACTCCTTACAGCACTGCTCCGGATAAAAATGAAATGTGGGATTGATTAGAGTACAAATCTTCCAGCAAAACTGGCCAGGACCGGGAGCAATAGCAGATGGGTCCTTAAATTCACTGCTGAATCCCTGCTGCTATGCAGAGCTCATCTCTCAGTTGCTGCCAAGATCCCTGCAGACACCAGGGGCTCTGCAGACCTTACAGGTGCGTGTCTGTCTGTCTTCCAGAGCTGACAGGACACACTGTGACCTGTACAGCACAGGAGTATGAATCTCACCCAGCTGTTGTGCACCAGTTGCTCCCCTAATCAAAGCCTTGGGTAGGTTTCCAAGGTTAGAGGGGGAGAATTATTTGGATGAGACTCCCATAGAGTAAAACCAGAAAATGTGAAAAATAGCAAAAGGAACTTTGTCCCTGAATCAATGCTCCTGCAGCCGTCCTGCACAGCATTAACTTGGAGACCAGCAGGCTGCCAGAAGTGACAACTTTCCTAAGAGATTTTAAACCAAAGTTCCCTCTGACAGCTTAATCCTTTGCATGTATATAGCACTTCACATGCCCAAATATTAACTGATTCATGGTTAATTAACTCGTGGTTATAAATTTCCCCTGGCACTTTTGCAAGACTCAGGATGTAAATGTTAAACCAAGTGTCCCAGGCAAATTGCAGCACTGTAAGAAAAATAATAGGGCAGATCATCACCTGGTCTAGTGCAGTTATGTAGATTTACTCGAGCCCAGGGCCTGACAACTGCTCTTGAATTCATTACAGCAAACTGCAATGAATGTAGTGCAGAGCTCCTTCCTATACTGAACTCCAGTAATTAATTCCCTGCTAACAGGGGGGACATGGTATAAAACAAAGTTCACATTTATTCAGATGAGTATTATGACATTGTAATGGAGGAGCTGAGAAAGACAAGGTGTTTCAAGACAGAGGAATTGAAGGAGTATTGCAAAAGAGATCCCTCTGTATGAAAGCTGATGTTCATAGCATGACCTACTCCTTTGCTTGAGCAGCACCCAAAGCAAGGGGAAATTTTACCCAAAAAGAAACCCTGCAGGGTAGCTCCTTCACCTGTCTGCATTTCCCAGAGCTGGAGAGACATTTCATTAATGCTCAGGTCAACTCCCCAGTGGCCTCTGAGAGAGAACACATGCATCCTTAGCTTCCTCCCTGGGAGGACTGGAAGCATACCTCCTTCCTCTTCCACCTTGCCCCATGTCAAAGTCTTGGGGGACCCTCAGAAATTTTCCACAGAGCTAGTCTCCCTTTCAGCAGTGCTAATCCAGTGAAACCAAAATTGTTCATAAGGATCCTCAATCCATGATTTTTGACCTGGTGAGGAAAGTTTTCAGAAATATTAGACATCTACACACACACAGACATCTCCTTCTGAGTCTCTGTATGCATATCAGCCACATTTTGGCTTAGAGTTCTACACTACTAAGCCTAATATTTAATGAATCCAATAAACATTTTGCAGTAGTTCAGTGGTTTCCCTTCCAGGGGAACTTGTGGAGGGCTCTGATTAGTACCTCTGGCTTTTCCAGGCATCTGGCCTCTCTGTAGAGTGTTGCAGCACTAAATTTAAAGCCCCTTTTCCGTGGAGACAAAGCATAAAGAAATACGGTACAAAATAATGAATGGTACACTTATCCTATCTAGAAGTGCAAATGTATGAAAATAAGACAAAACAAAGGCCTTTACAGGAAAAAACCTCTTCTTTTTCTGTATGGATGTTACAAATCTGAGGAACCTGTTGTGTTATTTTACAAATTAAGGCACAAAGAGATTTGAGGTTGGGGAAAAGGGCTTCCGATATTTTCATGGCATGAGGAAACATCTAGCAGTGCTGAGAATGAAATGGTATCAACTAAGTATCAGCTAAGATATGTCAGGAAGAAACACCTCCATTTGTTCCATAGGCTAGCCCCATGTAAAAGAAAAAGGGTTCTTCCTGGACATGGGAGAAGGGTGAACACTAATAAGGCATAAGGAATGGAACTGTCCTCTGCCCTTGAACCACCTGATGAAACATGCTTGCGTGGGTTCTCAAGTGTCCAATGCAGCCCAGTGCAGCCCATCAGCAAGGGCATTGACAGAACTGCTCCTCTCCAGCCCACAGCTTAGTCACTCTTCTAAGGGATCAATACTTTTGAAATCTCAGTCTTTCAGTTATGTTTAGTTGAAGTCAGCTTGTGAGTTCCAAACGAGTTAGGGAGTATACCTGCTAAAAACCACCCCTGTGCACCACCCAACATGTTGTGTGATGGCACCAGTCTTGTCCTAACACCAGGCTAAGAAGGGGTGTGGGCATAGGAGCATCACTCCTTTGACCCCTTCCCAAAACTGTGACCCAAATTCACAGCAGCGTTTTACACCTGGGTTCCCAGAGGGCATTCAGAGCTGTGCACAGGACCAGGATGGTAGGCAGGGCCCAGACAGCTTCTGATGCCCCAAGCTACAGGGCTGGGGGCACAAGAGAGACACGTTCCCTNTCACTGGTTTAGCTTTCAAACCAGTACACTCCTTTTGCACATGCGTGTTTCTTTAAACAGAACAAATTGAGAGTGAGGGACTTCAGTAACTTCTCAGATCCCTGAGAAGAACATTTTGGCTTGGAGGACGAGCTGGAGGACAGAGACTGTGGTTGCCAAACCCCAGCACCCCTCTTGCCACGCTGCACAGACAAACCTCTGAAGTTCCTTCCCCATCACCCTCCCAACCAGGCTTGCCAGCCTCCACCTGATCCACTGGAGCCGTCCCTCAGTGATTTGTGATGTACTGAAACGCAGTTTACGTTGCAAAAAGCTCTGATACGTCCCTGGAAAGCAATTAAGAGAGAGCTGCACGTGATGTGAAGGGGTTTGCTCCACAAGCAGATGTCCTCTTGGCAGATGCACCACCGACCTCTCTCTCCAGCAAGCTTTGCTCCACCTCAGAGACACGGCAAGGAGAGGGACAGTCCCGCTCCTGAGCAGCCAGGCTGATTTTTATGAGGCCTTTCTCCGGAAATAAGAAGTATGGCGAGGCGAGGTGATCTTCCCCTGCGGCTGCTGGTGTGGATTATGGAGCTGGCAGCAGCAGGAACGCATTAAGGAAAGCTCCCAGCAACGGGTAAGTTTTAAAATGAAAGCTGGCTCAGTGTTAATGCGCAAGTAATGTGTCCCAGCTGCCTTTAATAAAACAGCCAGCTGAAACTCAGCATCATAATAAACGGGGCAGGGATTTCACAAACATCCTGGCTGCTCAGAAAGAGACTGACTTTTCTACTTTTTTTTTTTTTTTTTTAGGATTTTTTTTTCCCCTCAGAGCTTGATTAAACATTTCCTGTTTTCAGCTTTCCAGAAAGGTCCTTGTGAGCCTTCGCCTGCTGCTTTCATGCTGGCAGCTTCATTTTTCAAGGCTTCCTCCTGGTCCTAGTGTGACACAGAAATGGGAGGATTTGTGTGGACATGGTACCTGGGCAAGAAATGCCTCTGCTGCAGCTGCATCCCCATTGTTTTTGGTGCCACCCCTGCAGGCACAGGGTGGCACAATGCTGATGGCAGCCCCAATACCTGGTAGTCTCGCAAGACCCCAGGGAGGAGCCTTATGACCCCTCGCTTCCCATTTGCAGACAAGGTGAGGAGGAAGTTGTCTACAGCTGGGAAATAAACCTTGGATTTCTGCTTCTGCTGCTGATTCAGGCAAAGTCACCCTAAGGCTGGACCATCAGAGCTGATTGAAGGCCAATAATTCACAGAGGAACAAGCCCCCTAAGCAGAACCTGATGAAGCAGCAGGGCTGGGTTTCATCCCATTGAACTCAAGTCAGCCTTTAGTCTGTCTCAGCCAGTGGAGCAAAATAGGCACTTTTGGGAACTATTAATTTGTATTAATTTGAATTTCTTTTAAAAACAATATTTAAAACATCCTACAAGAATGCAGATATGACTGTGTACCTCTATGTGTCCACAGCCAAACCTTGCATCCAGCCCAAGCCTGGAGGAGGGGAGGAGATTCTCCTGGTCATGCCAGTCCTTTTGATCATCCAGGGCTTCTACAGCTCTTCCCATAAACTCCTCTAAATCAGGAAATTGGAAGAAATAATGTGCTTTTAGTAATTTTTTTCGCCCCAACTCTAAAGACCCATCACACCTTGTAACCCAAAATGAAGGATGGAAGCAGCCTTGAAATTCTCCCGTCTTGCCTCTGCCTAGCCAGGGAGCAGGACTGTACTCCTGACCTCCAGCTGAGGTACACCGGCATCTTGCCAGCCTATAAAATCAAGTTTCACCAATTAACTTTCAGTAGTGGAGGTTCTGGCTAGAAGTACTCAGCTCTAATCCCAGATAATGTGTGACGACTTTCAGTGTGCTCATTCCAAATGTTGAATGGGCTTCAGTGTTTCCTACAGCTCTATAATATATGCCACAAACGTATAAATCTTTTCTGTGGTACAGAAAAGAGAAAATTCTCAAAATGCTGACTGCAGCAGAAACAGAAACATCTCCTCGTCATCTCCTGGTTTTAGTGGTATGTGTCCAAATATCTCCAGAATTCCAGCTTCACCTATTGTTTAGAAATGCCTGTGATTTCTGTGTTGTGTTCTTGACAGCCAGCTAGGAATCCCTTTGTGATTTGGAATTTAACTTCATCTTGCCTAAACTTTCCCCATCTGACAAAGATGTTGCCAGGATTAATTAACAGTTTAAGGTGGTGATTAATGAGTAGATATTACAAAACACAGTGTGCTGACGGATGCTGAGGATTTTTGGGGAAGTTTGGAGAGCAGCATTCCTAAGGAACTAGTCTGAGCTTGACCTTTCTCGATCATAAAATCATTATACATACTCCATGGAATGGAAATGTTCTCTCATGTTCACTTTTGGTAACAGCCTGGTGAATGGTGAGGGCTTCAGTTGATGCTTCTGGCTACTCATAAATTTCTGAAGGATTTGTAACAGTCTCAGTGATGTTCCAAGAAAACAGATTAATTTTCTTTCCCCCGCAGTCTTACTTTACTTTGAATCCTCAGCATTTTCTTTTCCTAAAACAAGGTATCAAAATATCTTGGACAGAATTTTTCAATGCATACTGTGGAACACCTTGCCAAAAAACATTCACTTCAAATGGTATTTGTTTGGAGTACCTGAGTTTTCCTTCAGCCTCAGGAATTCTGCTTAGCACAACTCCATAATATTTCAAAATGGAAACAAAATAACACTGAAATGTATCAGCCATATGCAAGGTTTTTTAGACTTTGTGCATTGATCTTGGTTAACTGAAAATAAGTGTTTCTGGAGTTTTCTCAA
The DNA here is from genome assembly GCA_013400675.1 of Oxylabes madagascariensis. Classification (NCBI taxonomy): domain Eukaryota; kingdom Metazoa; phylum Chordata; class Aves; order Passeriformes; family Timaliidae; genus Oxylabes; species Oxylabes madagascariensis. The sequence continues at coordinate 2,299 of VYZR01038167.1, read as the reverse complement.
TTTTTTTTCACTTGTGTTACTCTTTTTTTCTTCTATACAATCTTTTTATTCTCTTACAAGTTTTCAGAAAGGTTACTTCAGGTTGTGAACAGAGTGTAACCCTTGTCTTGCCTATTACCAATGTTTCTAAAATAAGTGTTGGTGAACTATTTTACATTTTCACGGGTTTTCTTCCAAACACTAGGACAGTCATTCCACAGAGGTAGTTTAGAACAGCTCATGCTCTTTATGATTCTGTAATCTATGCAATAAACCAACCCACAAATGCAGGGAAAAAAGGTACGGCAACAAACTGCTAAAACTTTTTTTGATATCTCTTTATTTCAAAAATGTAACATTCTTTAAGGAAAAGGGAAAAAATAATAAGAAAAAAACCCTCTTTGGGAAATTCTTCCTTTCAAAATTTAAAGACAATGTTCTTTCTCAATGTGGGAGCTGCTTCCATTTGAGGACTAAAGTAAATAAATATTTTTCCTGTTGAAAAAAGTATGGTGGTGGAAAGAGTGAACTCATTTTTTGTCTCTACCTTGTAGGACAATAGGACCTAATAGGACCACCTATTACACAAAAGCAAAATTAAATACAAAATCAAGAATCAGAACTCATCCTCTTCATTTTCATTACGTCACAAAGTATAAGTTATCTTTCCAATTGGGATAGAATTTCTCATGAAAGTAAGTCCTGGACAAAAATGACATAACCTTAGACTTAAATGCTGTCTCAGAAGGAAGGTTAGGTTTTGCTGAGCTCAAACTTTTAGAGACTTGCCAATCAAGCTACTGTTTTGCTCTGAAAATTGCCATTGAACTCACATCTCAGACCTCAGGCAAAATTGTCACGGCCATACAGTGCGCACCACAAACCCAGCCTGCCTGGAACAGGTGGACAATTTGACCTTTTAAACATTTGTGTCTTTTCATTTTCTGTTTCTAAAGCCTAGAATTAAGTACTGGTCTCAACAAAACAACCTTGAAAGAGGCCTTGGGATAGCACAACCTGTCTGCTGCACAGCCATGATGAAAAGGGAACAAGCCTCCATTGTGCTTGATGCAGCCCCTTCCCGCAGGATTGCTGGTTTGACACATAAAGCCAAGATAAAGGAAAGGGGCTGTTATAATCCTCTGCCACATCTCCATTTTATGGGCTGAGAAGCAGGGAAGGAGCTCCCATGACTTATTCTTGGGCGCACACCCAAAGCCTGTGCCAGCAATGGTATTTAACCCAGCTCTTTGTCCCCAGTGTTTTATCAATAATACCCATTTTTCCCTCCTAAGATGGTTTTTATCCAAACAAATACACATTTAGACTACCCCTGCTCTTTTTCCATGGCATATCATCCCTGTCAGCCATTCCTTGGCACCTGCCCAACCAACATGGTTGCTGTTTGCAGCTTCACCCCTCAGAGCACCTTGTCATTGTCATGGTGCTCCACTGAGATCAGAGGTCCCAACCAAAATGGAGGCTTGGTTGTTTTAAACGTCACCTAAATTACATTTTGATAAAATAAACCATTTCAAAAAGTGGAAACTCTTCCAATACAGTTGACACATAACCAGATTTAGGTACAGCACGTCCTTGGCTGTGGATGAGCAACTGGTGTTCACGCAAGTCATCGTTTCTGGGAAGGAGGAGACAAATCCCCATGGCACCAAACCATCATTCTTGGAAAAAAAGAGCTATTTGTGAACGGAACAGACAAGTTGCCTTTGTCACGTTGGAGATGACTCTGGTATGGGCACACCCAGCTCATTCAAATCACCATGAAGGGTAGCAGTATCAATCTCTAGTGGAGACCTGTTTTGGCAGAGCCAGAGATTAAGTTGATCTCCCTGCCATGTAATGAATAAAGACAGACATGAGTGTTGGGAGTATTTCATAATGTTGATGATTTTAACCAAGTTTTTATTGCAGAAGAGACTGCTAATTTTAACCCCATCCATATTAATTAATAGTCAAACTTTTTTTTTCCAGATTCTCCAGCAGCCTGAGTAGAAAATCTCATCTATATATTCAGGAAATAAGGTGATTGTTTTGAAAATTCTACATTCATTAGTGTTTCTTGGGACTTTAGAGGCAGTGTATTGGGCTATGGAGGAAAGCCCACCTCCATCAGTAGGGGAGAAGGCCTGGAGAAGGCAATGTCCCTCGTGCCACCCACGTTTAGCCAGGGGCATGGTCTGCCCCAGGTGTGAGAGTCATGGGCACTGTACCAGCAACATTCGTACCAGGGACAGGGTCTGGCTTCAACGTCAAGGATAAAAAGCTTCATGTAGGTCCTCCTGTAGACTCTCAGACTGAC
>VYZR01038141.1:0-20005 GCA_013400675.1 Oxylabes madagascariensis | reverse complement strand
TTAACAATTAATTATTAAATTGCACAGCACAGGTTCCTGGTTCACCTAAATAGGAATACTGCCAGCTAAACTAGACCTGACCTTATTTCCATCTGTTACAGCAGAATTACACCAAAAGATGCAGTTCTGCTGGCAGTTCCAGGTTGGCCAATCTGAACAATGAGAAAGTATATTTACACTGAGTGACAATGGAGTTCAGTGCACAGAAGTCCAACCTAAATTCACATCCTTGTCCTTTAAGAGAGAGAACCCATTCATGCAGACTCTACTTCCACCACCCAGTATGGTTTTGTTTCATTTTCTTGACCATACAAGTACTAAGCCTAGAGATACTAAATTCTCCTACTTCCTTCTACAATTTGCTCTCCTCTTGTTTACTTGGCTACCCTTCAAAATGAGAAATCTTTTGCCTTTAGTCATGTCTGTTACACACAAATCACCTTTCATGATGAGTCTTGCAGTACACTTCCCATCCTCTCTCTTTTGTCAACACTTGGACAAAGAAAGATCTCTGAGGTAGCAACAGTTCCAGACATGCACAGTGGTGCCACTGCCTCCCAGTCCTTTGTTTCCAAGTACTGCCAGAAGCAAGAATGAGGAATATCATTCAAACTTCAAAATGCAGGTTGTTTTCCTACAGCAAGTTGGGACTAATCACTTAACTGGAACTTGGTAACCAGTCTTAAGCCAGGTGCTGGAAAATGACAAATCAGTTAAGACAGGAGACGAATTGGAACATAAAACACTAACAGCCAACTCTAAGAACTGCATATTTAAGTAAATTTTTGGTGCATATATTACTGCTTCTCCTCCGCTTCTTTTAAGGCCCTAGCTACTATGATGAGGGATTTTAGTTTCTGGTTTTTTTAAGCTGCATGTTAACCTTACCATTAGAGGAAAGGCTTAAATATACAGTACAGGCACACAGGAGGAAAAAGAATAATAAATGCTTGTTTAAAATACAGACATCGTCTTCTTCCTAGAGACCTCACTCATGACCTTTACATACTTGGGCAGTGCTTCTACCAGAAACAATAGAATTCTAAAATTTCAGAGGTTTTGTACTCCTCAAAAGAGGTTAAATAGTACTCAGCATAGCTACCAGATTTTTTTAAAAATTAAGACTGATACTTCACTCAGTTGTTGCTCCTATATGAGCTCCAACAGAAATTCCATTTTCATATTTAGAGGAAAACATCTGGCATGAAAGATTTCCTGTTTGAAGAGTCCTTGCAAGTGGGTTCATGATTAAAGGCATAAATTCAACTTTCTCCTAGCACTCATTTTTTTTAGCAAAGCTGAAGGGATAATGAAATAAGAGTCTTGGTTAAACATGTTCAATAAATTTCCTTTTTGGGGATTGCAATATAGTTCCCTGCACTGAAACAATCAAGAGTAACAAAGAAGAGTTTTACACAAATCCTTTTTGCATGCACATGTCAAGATACTGTACGAATTAACAAAGTTTACTTGCAATGTCTACTACATCCAGCAATAAAAGCCACAATCTGTTTATATGGACCACTCTAAAGTTTTTATGAGGTGATCTTGAATGTATGTGCAGGTACTAATTTTTCTAAATGCTTAATAAGAGAGTGAAAGTCTCTGTAGGCACCTAAATCCACTTCGAGTAATGAGGAATAATCAGGAATTAACAAAGTCATCCTTAAGTGCTCACACACTACCATATATAGTAGCACCACCGACATAAATTAGTCAGTCAAAATATTAAAAAAAGAACCCCAAACTCCTGTATTCCTGCCCTAAGATATCCAAGGAAGTGGTTTACCATGACCGAAACAAATTTTGTGTTTTTCTAAGTTATAGCAGAGTGGTTGCATTTAACTAAGAGCAAAGAGTTTACTTTTTAAAGATGTAAGGATATAAAGCTAATTTGAATTGGGAAGTTCCTTCTTTGCCAAATTAACACTAGAACAGCTGGGTTGGAATTAGAGACATATGCATTTTCCAGAAGAGAGAAGATATCTAATGATTCAAATGTACCCACTGTTCCATTAGAATGGAAGTGATTCTGATCATATGTGATTAATGATGTACAGTTTGTCAGTTGATGTTATAACTTAGCATCAAGAAAATAAAAATCCAGAAAGCTTTAACCATAACCAGCCAAACAGTGAGAATTTTCAAAGATTAAAAGGATGAAAACAAGCTTTCCCTGGACTACTTGAAGTTTTACCTGGGACTTTTCCAGAAAGAAAATATTGCAAGGAAGCAAAGGTGTACTTTCCCTACGTCAGGGCAACTACAGACGTGAAAGTTAATCCAGCAACAAAATTCAGGAAGCAGCTATTCCTAAATTTAGCCACACTTATTTATTTCACACCATCTATCTAGCTCAGTTCTTTACAGCTGTTTTAGGAGGCAGATCCAGAATGGCCACTTTCCATGAAGTTAAGATTTGCCAGAAGTACTTTAGAAAGAGCCCTAGCTACACATTAGGTGTCCCTGAGTTAGCCTGGTTAAACCAGCCCGTGACTACAGCAAAAAGACACAAGAGGAATCCTCTCAATAGGTATGCAAGCTGTTCTCTTCTCTGCTCCTGAAATCATAATGTGCAGGAGCTGAAGTCATTGCCAAGGTCTGATTTCTGAGTGATTGCCATTCTTTCTCTGCACTGTACATCATCCTGACGTATCTTTCTGCCAAAGATATTTAGATATGCTAACTACTGCAATAACACCACCTTGGAAGAGATAAGAACTCAGTCATTATAGGAAATGAGCTGGCACACATACAAAATAAATAAATTATTTCAGTTATGCTGGTATGCGGCAACAGGGGGAGAACAACATTTAGGTTTGTTTCCATAGGAATTCATGTCCCCACATTCTCCCCTAACTATTGCCTTGCTTAAAATTAATCCCTTATCTTGAGAAAAAATGTTTTCAAATTCCTGCATGTGCTAGATGAACTGCAGACTCTTCAATTCCCTTTCTTTGCAAGGAAAAATTAAGAAATTCAACACAGAAGCATATGGAGATTGAAAAAAACTTCAAACAGATCTTGAAGAAATACTACAGACACTGTATTGCTCTCAAAGAGCAGAGTGTAGAGTAATTCTGCTGTGTGCTCTAGTCTAGTCATCTAAAGCAAGCAAACCAGAGATACATATGTTTGTAATATATAACATGATAAATAATTCCTAAAGTTTACAACTATACCCAGTGTAGTTATACTGACCAAAATTTCAGTGCCTTCAATTCTCTCCTCAACAGATCACAAAAGGCATAACTCACTTAGTCGTTCCCGCATAAAGGAAGCAGTGTTGATAGGCGGAGAGGGGTGTTGATTAGCAAGACCCAGCAATGGTTCATAAATTTTGGAGGAACAGACAGTAACATATGTACATGTGATAACAGCATAAGAAATACACATTTCCTTTAGTACTATATTTACAGAAATGAGTGAGCTTCAGATTACCTTTGAGGCTGCCTTAAACCCCCCCAATTTCTACACTCTCAAACTCCCTTCCCAACACTGTTCCACTACAGTACAGGTTCCAAGGCATTTGTGAAAAAATGTTATGAGGAAATGCCTTCATGGAGTAAGTTTACCTTTAAAAAAAGGCCAGAAGAATGCTTAGCTACACAAGAGGGGAATAAACATCAGAGAGGTTCTTTTCTCCCTTCCATAAAAAAAATTCCTATTGGAAGACAAAACACATCATGGAAGAATCATTGTATCAACTAATATTTTTAAATCTAAACAAAACCAATTTATTCTGGCTGCTCCCTGGTAGCTGTTAGGAGTCCTCATCATTCCTTACAGAGCTATTAATCAATGCTACTGAGAGTCTGAGCTTCTATGAACTGTCCTGCAAGGTCCAGTAGAAGTAGCGAACAAGCCAAGATCCTGATCCTTCAGTAATACAAGCCAAAAGTTTACAAATAGTAAAGTTACTTACATCTGCAAGTACTTTTAAGGTCAGGGCTTAAGCCAGAAACAATTAATGGACACAACGCTTGCAGGGCTGCACATTCCAAACAACTTATGAAACTGTTGGATAGCCTGACAAAAGCATAAGCTACCCATTGTCTAATATGCCATGCCAAACAGACTGGAAGATGCACCAACACAAAGTCAATGTTGTCGGCTTAAAACACACACCTCTCTACTCCTGCAATCTTCTAATGCAGAGCAATAAATGCACCAGAGACCCAAGGGCTGTGGACAAAGAGCAACACTGCAACCACTAGGTTTGAGTGTCAGAGACACTTTTCCTACAGGTAAAATGACAAATATGTGTGTGTCTTTTGGTCATCCATGTTTGTGTTTCGGTGCTGTAAAGAACAAATTAACACTTTTTAAGGCATTTCCATTTCTACTTAGCATTCATTACCAAAGTGGCTGCCATGTTTGGTTTTCTGTCAAAGGAGACTTGCTTCATATCCACTTAAGAAATTGCAGAAGGAGACTTTTCATGCCCTCTATTTTACATTTTCTGTAGACAAGCTAGAGTTTTTAGCAACAGTATTAGATTAGAAATCTGGTCTTTGAAGTACAAGGGGTTCATCCACCTGTAGGAGTTAACAGATTCACAGTCAGCTGGTCAGATTTGCCTCAAACACAGGAATTCTCACTCAGACAGCCCTGCCAAGGTTTCTTATCTTGGTGTGTTCATTCCTACTGCTTTGACAACTTCAAACCCTTTCCAGAACTGTCATCTCTGTATCTCCCTCCTTTATAACTTTTTCTAAAAAACTCTTTATTTTCTGGGCCTTTTAGCATGAAGTTGTCATGCTTTGTGGAAAAGTTTATGGAAAGCTGAGAGATATTAAAACAAAAAAATTACAAACAGGAAGCAGTATTTAACCCACCACTAAGCTGACCCAGTACTGACTCCTCAGTAATGGAATATTGGCAAGGTGTATCTATTAATCAGCTCTTCTGCAACAGCAAGATGGCTGTAAAATACTGAACAGGAAGGGAAAGAAATGTGCTATGCCTAAAAGAAAAATAACAAGTTAAATCTGCTTTTGCCTAAACTGTGAAAGAGGTGCATGAAGGAAATAAACTGCAGTGTCTTCAGCTCTACATTTCCTGTAGAGATACAACCAAAAATAAACAGAAGAGATGTAAAATTATTCCGATCTAAATTTAATTCATAAGCTGTGACACACTAACCCTTAGAGCAGAGAAAAAGTGGAAAACTGCTTCTCACAGTAAGACACATACCAGTTCAATGCAACTAATTTCCAAGAGGAAACTTCAATGCACAGCCAGACCAAGCGCACGCATCAGCAGGAGATTGTGATGCACTCAGGAGCCACTGCACCTGTAATGATGAATTTAGGCTGGTTCAGTCCCACTACTGACCTGTATTGTGTCAGCATCAAGACTCCAGAAAATGGTCTTAGCAGACAGGCCTTCCCTTTAGGAGGGGAAGCATTTATCCAGCATCTCAATTCATCTGGGATAGCAGTATCCAATTTGCACCGGCCACTTGGGGATAAAAGCTGACAAATTAAATAAGCGCATGCCAGGTGTCCTCGCTCTCTGCTGCTCCCAGAGGCACAGCACATAGCTCGCACAGAGCCTACACCTGCAGATGGACACGAATTTCATACCTGGACTGAAGTGACAGATGTGACCCAAGTAAAGAGGGGACATCTAAGGTTAAAGTAGAGTGTAACACTAAAAAAAGAACCTGCACAATGAATTTGTACCCTATGTTTCATCTCTAAAAAGTCTTGCCTCATTCTTTAACTAATACATATATCACTGGAAACATGCTAGGAAATGACTCCTGATGCTCCCAACTCAACTCCAAAGCCACAGCTCAACACGAGTGGGCAATACAGCTCTTTCATTCTTCCCTTTCCAAAGGAAAGCAACTACACCATTTTCTGCCCCAGGAGAGCCTTTTCTGTCCCACGAGGGGACTCACACCGATAATTTTTCTCCATCCCACCTCTCACCTACAGGTGAGCAAAGCGGCACCGAACTGAAGGTGTCGACCCATGGAACAGAAGACACGAGGCGTCTTCCCGCTGTTTCCCCAGAGCCGCGGGAACCGCGCCTTCCCCAGGGACCCCGGGCGGCCGCTCCGCTTTCCCCGCCCGGCGCTGGGGCTCCGCGGGGCCGGCTCGACGCCTCCCGAGGCTCCCGTGACTCACCCGAGGAGTTTCCCGGCGCTCTCCGGCAGGAAAAGGGCCGGGAGAAGCGGACACGGGGGAGCCCTTCCCGCTCCGCGCCCCCGCCGGGAGAGGGGCTCGCAGCACCGGCACCGCTCAGCTCCGCGGGCAGCCGGCACCGCCGCTCACCCCCGCTGCGGGCAGCGCGCCCCGCGCCCGCCCCTTCCTTNGGAAGCCCGTGCAGGCAGTGCCCCGGGTGTCCTGTGTCCTTGGGGAAGCCCCACAGCCGCTGCCCCAGGCCTGGCGCGCTGCAGGCTCGGCGGGCTCCACGGACCCCGGCGGGCTCTCCGTGCCTCAGTGCCCGGTTCCTTGCTCCAGGGGCAGGGCAGGGGTGGCCCGGGCCCGAAAGAGCCGAGGCCGCCCCAGCCGTGCTGGCTCCAGGCTGGCCGCACACAGAGCCTCGCGTTCCCTCTGCTCTCAGCTCTCATTTTATCCACGTTTTCCCCACACCCGTGCTAGATAGACCCCATTGCTCTGCAGCCTACCTGTACTGCCAAAAGATGTTACACGGTTGGAAAGGTATTTTTAAGTCCTCTAAAAGGTGACATTTAAAATGTGGTAAGATGAAGTTTGCTGCATTCTCCCATGTTAAATGCTAATTTAAGATATACTTCTATTTCATTCAAGATTTTGAATTTTATTGAGGTTTTGTTTGTTTTTCCATTTGCCTTTTATTACTTCCCAGATGTTTGGAAGCCAGGGGGTGGAGGAAACAAAAGAAGGGGGTTGGGGTTGTTTTTGTAATTTTGTGTGGGTTTTAGTCATAAAAATTAAAACCATATAGTGTCAGGGGAGGTTTACATTAGATATTAGAAAAAGGCACTTCACCCAGAGGGTGGTTGGGCAGTGGAAGAGGCTCCTCAGTGGCCACAACCCAAGCCTGACAGACCTCAAGAAGCATTTGGACAATGCTCTTGGACCCATGGTGTGACCCTTGGGGATGGTCCTCTGCTGGGCCAGGAGCTGGACTCAATGATTCTTGTGGGTTCCTTCCAACTCAGCTTATTCTGTGATATGAGCAGAGGTGTGAAAAATCAAAATTACATTTAAAAGTATGCAGAAGCAAAAGAGAAAAAAAATATGAAAAACCTATTTTAAAATGTTCAGCAACATAAAATGTGGTTTTTGTCTTGTAAAAATTATTACTATTAAATAATTACTATTCTGAGAAGTACAAAGTGATCAGTTTTAACTCCATTTACTTTTGTAACAACAATGTAACTGAAAAGAGAGCACTCAATAAGGCAGTATTACTAAAAGATTGATCTGTGTATCATTCTGAGGTTTGTTTGAATAAAAAGCAGCAGATTTCTTTAGTGATTATGCAACTCATACTTCAACGTAGTTTTAAAGCCTTTGACCTTTTTGGTGGTACCAGAGTAGTTTCTGTGGTCAGAAAATAGAGTGATGGTGCAATATTTCCTGTAAATGCTATTTATTAGTATTTCTCTTTGTCATTCACAGAACTTTGTAGTATGAAGTAGCAAAGAGAATCCCTCTTCTGAATACAGCAGAGAGGGGTCTTAGCCTGTGGAATGAAAATCCCTGTGTTTAAAGTACAACAGAGACTCACTAAAGCTGGAAATGGGGTTTGGTGATGACCTTTGATTGATTTATAACATAAACACAGTGTTGTTAACACCTGCTATTGGATGTGAAGGAATCTCTATGTAAAAAGAAAGATTACTCCTGAGTGAGAAGAAGGCATTGCACTGGCAGAGCCTAAGGAAAATGAAGTTTCTTAAGCTTTCTCACAGTTGCAGCCAACAGCAGCCTCTGGTTTCTGTTGCACCAAGACTGAGAGCTGTGTACAGCTGTGGGCAGGCTGGGTAACACAAGTCCCATATGAAGACCACAACCAGGAAAGTTGTTTGAATGTAGCTTTTCCACCAATTTCAGTGTGAGTTCTGTGTCAGAACATCCTGACTTGGTGGAAATTACAGCATTCATTTTCCTGCCTGACTAAACCCAGAACTTTCAGTCTCCAGAGAAGACAGATTAGTGCATTAAGCTGAAGCAGGTGTGGGGAACCTTCACTTTGTTGGCTGAATATGCCCTGTGATTTCATTTTATAGGGTACAGCCCGTGATTAAATGACTCCGTGTGTTATTACTGGATAGCAGAGCATGTTATCTGCCAAATGTGTTGGAAAGGCACACTTGGTCCTCCACAAGGAAAATATTCCCCACCCCAAAACCAAAGTCTAAGCCCTGATACAAACTGTGTTACAGGGTATCAGACCCTTCTCCATCTCTCTTCTGAGTTGAATTTTGCCTCTGTACAAGCTAAGCTTTCTGTGTGACCTAATTTGCATGCAGTGACCCAGCTGGGAGGACTTGGAGGCTTGCTCATTCCTCCTGGAAAAGCTGTGCCCAGTACTTTTTAGGATCACACGTGTGTAACATCAGGAAATCATAGTTATTTTATGAACTTGTTCTTTCTCAGTTGTCTCAAACTAATAAACTCATTACTTGAATACAAAGCTTTCATCAGTTCACATAATACATACTTTTGAAATTATGTAATCATAGAATAACCTCGGTTGGAAGGGATTCTTGTCTGACCCAGACAAGAATCATGGAGTCCAACTTCTGGTTCTGCACAGGAATACCCCAAAAATCACACCATGTGCTTGAGAGCATTGTTTGAACACTTCTTGAACTCTGGCAGGCCTAGTGGTCACTGAAGCCATCCAATTATTTTGAATTACAATAATCTGCTCTTGTAAGGAAACATTCCAACCCAATTTTAACAGTAAATATAACCTATAATGCTCTTATCAAAGAGAATGATCAGGTTAGTCTGACATGGTCTGCTTCTGGGAAAAAAAAAAAATCTGTTTTTTCTCATTTATCTCTATGTCTTCATAATCTTTTTTTTTTCAAATTTGCATATGGTAAATCAGATTGAAGGGACTGATGCTGCTTTCACCTCCGTTCTTCTAGAATACAGATTTTGCATAACCCTCACTATGAAAAATAGGATGTAATTTTTAACTGAAGTAGACTCCAAATATAACAGACTTATGAAAATACTTACTTGTGAGTTCATTAACCAGCTCACCTAGAATTCTGAGAAAGACACTGTCCCTCAATGCCTTGTGGCTCTGCTTCCTCCTTCCTGGTTCTCTTTTTAACATGCTTGCAAAGCCTTGGTTTATTTGTTGTAATTGCCTTCCCTTGTCTAATTTAGCTGACACTTGGCAAGAATCATTTCCTGGCATTGAGACACAGTTCACCTCTGGCCATCAGTCTTTCTGTTTCTTGCACAATCTCTGCTTGTACCTGATTTCCCCTTTGTGATGGCTCACTATGCTCTTTGAGCTCCAGCTGCACCAGGAAAGGTTCTTTCCTTGTTCATTATTCAGTCATGTGGCACAAGGAGTCATAAAGAGCCCAGTGTAAGCTGTCTGTTCCAAATCAGACACCATCTAAAGTGCAAACCTGGCGTGGGAATAAGAATAGGATGCTTGGGGATTTTTGTTTTGGTTATTTGTATTCTGCCAACTACCCTACAAAAAAAGCAAAAAAACAGTCTCCAGGCATGAAAGTGTTTGTGTGAAATTTCAAATACTTGTACTCTGCTTGCAAAGCATCAGAGAATGATATAACTACAGAAATACAGAAGTGACAGATGAAAACCTGGTACTGTGATACCAACAGGAATCCTGACTGTGGGATTCAGGACTGGGTTACCTGTTTACATATGCAACACATCTAAGCCTTTAAATAAGCTCAGGCATTTCTCATTCTGTTGTTTACCCCAGAATCGCGCTCACTTTGGATTTTGCTTGCTGCTCTTTCTTTTAGTTGCTCTGCCATGGGAATGCAGACAAGTCTGGCTCCAGGGGGAGACAGATCAGGGGGCCCTAATGGGGCCTCTAAGTAACAAGGCAGTACACGTCAATAAATGGCATGCTTCCTCCTTGCTCCAAGAGGTAAAAGGATTCTGATGTTCTCCTCAACAAGCATGCATTAAAATGACAATATATTTAGGCACAAAAAGGGTACTTTTCTTTCTTTGTTCACTAGAATTGCCAGAGAAACTTGAAAAACATTTAAAATCCAAAGATAAAGATATGTGAAAAAGAGCAAATGTTTTCATTAGCAATATTCTGTTGTGTTTATAGGACTTTTACCAAAACTTTGATAAAAATACAACCTCTTTCTTGGCTTTTTTGTTGTTGTTTTTTAACGGCGACAAATGCTGCAATTAATTTGTTGCATAACGAATTCCAGGGCCCAACTGTATCCCTGTAAAGACAGAACAATCCATTCTGGATGGAGGAAGCATGCCAGAAAAAGCAAGGCTTCGTGAAGGCATTTTGCCTATTTCTGTCACGCTTTCCGGCTGAAGCTTTAAGGAAATAAACTCACTAATACTTCTCCAACATGTTTGGCTGACAGCTTGTACATCCCTCCTCGTCTTCAGTATTACAGAGTTGCTGATGTGCAGGACAAGGGTAAAGTGATCTGTCTGTGGTCGTTCCTGTCGCTGGCATCGCAGATTATTCCATTTCTTTTGTGCTGTGCTGCATTTGCAAGCAGATTGTATCACTCCTCTCTACAGCAAACAGCACTCTCTCCTGCCTGGCTCTCAGTGTGCTTGTGTGGAAGCAGCCATAATTTGGGTTTGGCATCTACACTGCTGAGATCTGTAATGGGAAACTCAGGGATGTCCATTTGGCTAACGTGTTTTGCAGTTGCATGAAGTATCTAGAAAGAACATGAACAGCATTTGAAAAACAGGGTTTCATAAAAATTCCAAGAAAGTAATCTGTCACCTACCTTGTTTTCAGAGGAAATAACCACAATGTGGATAGCTGGGATTTTCGATCCTCATGATTATACTTATTAAGTGAGGAGAAGGCCATTATTGAGACCAGAAGAATGTATTTTCTTTAACTTGCCTGCCCTTGTTAAGTTGTGCAAAGTATCAACTTTTCCCACATGACCTCATCTGCTAACCTGTGCTCTGGCAAGCGCGGTGAGAAACATCAGTTTCCATCACAAATTCCAAAGGAATATTTCCTTAAAATCCAAAATCCAGTTTCACACTAAGCATATAATTAGAATGACAGTAAATACCAAATTTTTAGTGTCAGTGAAACGCGTCTCAAGGTAAAGTGCTGGGTTTTTTTCACTTTTGAAACAGCAAACACAGGATAGCCTCAGCTGCAGGGGCAGAGAATCCCAAATAACCCCCTGCTAAACCTCCAGCATACGATTCATGATTTGAGTGCTCTGTGCTGTGATCTCCTCCTACTCCTTCCAGTCTGTTGAAGCAAACTGCACGGTAACGGAAATCATCACAACAATTCCAGTCTGCTGCTAGTGACTAACAACATTTTCATCTTGTCAAAGCGATATAACTTACAGGGCTGTGAAGTTTCCAGAAGGAAATTACTACTCACCTAACTACAGCCTTTTTAAGATGGCTCACACCAAGAAAAGTGAAGGGCAAGACAAAATCCAGCATAGCAATACAGCCTTTCAGAGCTCTTCAGCTGCAGAGGTGCTTATGAAGGAAGAACACCAGCAAGCTTGGTGGCTGCGGGTTTCAGTACCACGTAGGAGGATTTAGGTATGAAATCATCATTAGAAGAATGTGAACGCAGACATGTCTCAGGAACAGGCTTTATTCTGGGCACAACAAAAGGAGCAGCATCCCAGGGTTGAAGGCCTCAGCAGCACCAAAACCCTCCTAGTGGGAGGAAGCGTGGAGCTCTTGCAGAACTCGGCCTGGTGGAGGGAGTTGAAGTTGCTGGTGTGGGTGGCAAATACTGCTAGGGAAACCAGGCAGTTTCCAGCTTTGTTCCCTAACAACAGGACACTGAATAACTCTCATCCTGCCCTTTGACCTTAATACTATCCTAATGTCCTTTCTCAAATCCTTCTTCATATGGGCTATGTTTGCCCTGTTGCTTCCACAGTTACCTTTAAACACTTGTTAACATGATGAATTTAACTCTTTTACACTGCTTTTAGCATCTTCCTGGCAGGCTTCCTCATTGCAATCGTCCTTTTGAATTGAGCACATCTGAGCAGACATTTTACATCCTGCAAGGATGTGGAATCTATCACAGTGTCATTTAAAACCCAATGCATAGGCAAATACATACCTAATAATGAATTTTAAAAGCTTAAAAGGAAAGCAAAATAGGCCAGAACTGTTGTTTGAAAGCAACTTGCAAGAAGTATAAAAATTTTTAGTAAATCCTTTTCCAAATGCATCAAGTGCAGGAAGCAAACCAGGGAATCAGTAGAGTCAATATGTGATTAAAGTTTAAAGTTAGCCTCAGAGAAGATAAGATCATAGGAAAGCATTACAGAAAAGCTGAATAAATATCTTACTTCTCTAAGAGAGTTAGGAAAGTTCCCATGCAAGACCCTTTCACCTGAAAAAGACAGTGTTCTCCCAGGAGATCAAAGGTAACATAGTCAAACTGTGGTGTGTAATCTTTGGCTTAAAAGCAGCATTTTTTCTGAGAAGAGAAAAGCAATAAATGTGATTGTGATTTTTCTTTAATTGTTCCACAAGTCAGGGTTCTACAGGCATGGCATCTGGACCACAGTGAATTAATAGAGTGTTGTAAAACAATTAGGAGAGGAAATAATGTGTTATAAAGGAATCAGCATAGTTCTTAGAAAGGAGACCTATCCCTCACAAGTAAATCTGCTGGAGTTCCCTGAAGGAGTCACTGGGCATGTGAAAAGGGAGATCCAGCACATACGGCCTATTCAGCTTTCTAAAACACCTTCAGTGCTGTTGCTTTTCAAGACTTTTCGAGGAACTGACCACCAGTGTCCAAAAGAATGGCAAAAAGATGGGAAAAAGAAGACAGGATTTAAACAGAGTTTTCACTGTAAGGAAAGGCATTTTCCATCCTTGGGAACTGGCATGGCATTAAAGCTGTTCAACATAGTCATAAACAATTTAATAAAAGTACTATAATGCAAAACTTACTGTGAGAAGGGAGATGAAAAAATGTGCTGATGTTAAGTTACTTGGGGTAATAAAGATAAATACTGGGTGTGGGGAGAGACTTCATAATACTCAGTAACAGAGCAAGCTGAAATGCAGAGCACATAATTGCAAAAATCATCCTAACAGCAAATAAAATGGGCCCTGAGCTGGTTGTTACTACTGAGGAATGAGAGCTTGGGTTGTAAGAGTTCCAAAAAGCTGATGGTTCAATGCTCAGCAGTACTAAAACTGCAAACAGAACATTTAGTGACTATTAGCAAGGAAACCAAGAACAAATCTGAGAACAGCCTCATGCCATAGTACAAATGTACATCAAGCTTCACAGCCTGGAAACCTTTAAGTGCAAGACACCACACTGCAAAAAAAGGCATATGATAATGCCACAAAATGTGGCGATTTTGTGATTAGGCTGTAGATCTCCTTGCTTCAGGATATCGTGGATGTTAGGAGTTCAGTCAGGTGTCAAGTGAGCCTGGGAAAACCTGGAGCAGAAAAACCCATCATCAATTAAAAAAATATAAAACTTCTCCCTCCAGAACATTCACCACTTTGAAGGTTTTGGAGAAAACAAGTACTGGCATAGATGGACCTTCCATAGGACCAATAAAAACATTCTTACATTATCAGCACTGCTCTTAAAATGTGTTGTACAAATTGTTTCCTTGTCATTATGGGAATGCCTCAGCTGATTGCTCTGTAGTCACATGATGAACTGTAGATTGGCTCTTAGCACCTGAGTCATTGTGTCATATTTCATCAGGCTTAATCCATTGCCTGGTACATTCGCCACGAATTTTGCTGGGACTTCCTGTAAGATTCAGGCGAAGCTAGTACAAACAATAAAAACTCAGCAAAGATAGCACCTCTGAATTTGGTGCTTTTTTACCTTTTCTCCAATGGTTAAACAAGAAATATCCATGGATTTGATATAACTGAATTATTGTGACATAGCAATGCTATCAGGATGAGAGAGATCGGAACTACGTAGAAAATCGTCTCACGCTTCTGGAAGGTGGTGGAGAGGACAGCTATTTCTCAAAAGGGCATAGACAATGAAAAGGGAGCTGAAAGCTCCTTAGAAACCAAACCTAACAACCAGAAGACCCAAAACAGTCTTGTGATTGTGACTGCTGTGGACATCTGTCCAACAACTGTGCCAAGAATTCAACTAACAAGCCAAGAACACAGCCAGAACTGAACAAAGGAGTGCTGTCTCCTTGGGGAAGCTGTCTGGTACCCTGCAGTCTAGCTCTGAAGAGCAAACACTCTGTGACAGACATAATACAGAGGACTCCAGACCCTAACACCCCACTTTAGATTGAAGAACATATCCAAAATGCAGCATTTTCAGGGGAATTTAAACATCAAACTGTATCAGTCCAAATGAAAATATGCGAACCTTGAACTGAGAATAAGGAAACAGGAGAGACGTGGGTGGCATTGTCTGTGACTCACCTCTTGGTAATTTTACTATTCATAAATTAACATGATGGTTTACAAGAAACAAAGTTATCTAAACAATAAATTATATCCACACCCCACATAAGGCAGAAATAGATATGCTATAGGATGGATCAGTATAAGCAAGCACAAGAGATGCTGTGAAGGTACAGAGCAGAGCTGAGCAGAGCATGCCAGGACCATGCATTGTGAAATATTGCAGTATGAAGTAGGATGAATTACATCAATCAGAATATAGGAGGAATTACAGCAATCTGATCTTTGAAGCCTATCAGTCAGCTCTATAATAATATTTATCAAGAACAGATAATAATGGTAAGAAAAAATGATAGTCACAAAGCATACAGTTTCCAATTGAAAAGCTGGAAGTCTATAGGAAAACTTTTAGAAAATGTGTGAGCTACCCAACTACCAGTGAAACAAGGTACTAAAAGCTTCAGTGCAGCATAAAGTTGTCTCTGCCTGCAAGCTCTCATTCCTGCTGCCAAAAATCTGAAGAGCTTGAGCTGTTCTAATCTCTGATTTGTAAATAGTCGGTATTTATTTTGTTTGTCTCTCTATTTTTTTTTAATATTATGGTTATTTCTGCTCTTAGTACAATGATAAGGCAGCTCATTTATTTTTCCAAGCCCTATATTTTTCAAAATTGAGCCAGCCATATATTTTCAGCATATGAATTCTCCTTCACCTTTCTTTACATCACCAAGTGTTATGAAAGTTACTTTCTTGATGTTTGTAAAGCAATTTGAAATCTTCTCCTGACAGTTATAATATATCCAAATAGATATTCAGCCACATTCATAGATGAATCTTCTCCAGAGCATCAGGCCAGAATTATTTTGTGACATGTTGAATGGCTGAGAAAAAGAAGGGATTTCTCCTCTGTTTCCGCTCACACAGAACTTACTGATGCCACAAAACATTTCCAGCAAATTTCTCCTCCAGGAAAACGGAGAGAATTTTGCCTTGATCAGAACTGATGTGTTTGCAGAAGTAGAACAACCCTCTGTTTCTGATGTGAACAGACTGGTGCCTGAGAAAGTCTTTGCCATTTCCTCTTTCTCCTCTTGCAAAACATCTCTCCACATTAGAAATAAAGCACAGCAAAACCAAGGCAACAGAAGCTGTAATTTGTAAGGGACAATCATACAGTGCTGCAGCTCCTTGCTCACATGATATCAGCACGCCTCCTTCACTTCAGGCCATGGTGTACATTGCTGAGTATGCTAATACTCTCCTCTCCCTGTGGTCACTAATGTGCATAAATTATGTGAAGGCACTGTAGGTCTCAGTGGTGCAAAGGACAGAAAACTGCTGGTACATTCTGATTTACCAATAGAGCATCTGAGCCTAAGACATGTCCTGCATAGCTTAAAAATAAACCACGTAAAAGTGTGGCCACAGCAGCTACATTTTGACATGCAGTCTAGAAATGTTGCTTTCCAAACAAACTAAGCACAATGTTAGGCTTGGAAATAACAATTATTTCAACATATCTGAGTCCTGCATCCAACACATCAAATGAGATTCAGCTCCAGATCAATATACCAAAACTGAAATGGCTCTGTGTGAGCCAGCTGGGTAATGTTCCTTCGTAGTGGAGTTGTAGGGCTTGATTTTGGCTTTCCTGTTGCACACATAAATGGCTGATATTATTTAAGATGCTGCATCAGTGACATCTGCACAGGGAGGGCAGCTGTAACGCAGGCCCTGCAGCCCAGGAGCAGCAGCCAGAGGCCAGGTGAGGTACCTGACCGGCCACAACGTGCCTCTGTTGAGGCACAAGAGTCCCATGCCTGGTCAATATTTCAAAAGAGCTACTCAGCTTACCCAAATGCACCTCCCTATTCTTTATCAAATTACTAGGCTGCATTCCCTAGATTTCCATTGGTTATGAAGGAAGCTTTATTTGCAAATAAAGTATCTCCACTTAGCTTCCTCAATTATGGTGTATTAATCTGACTCTTGCTCAATGGGCTTAATTCAAATGCCTAACAATTTGCATTTTTTTGCCTTTGAGATGCCTTAAGGTATCCTGAACTTTCCCAAGGAGATGACAGCTACGAAATAGGAGTTGCATGAGGCACCCCTGTCCTTGGAGCTGCAGCTGCAGATGTGGCACCACTGCTCAGAGGACCTCCAGTGGCACTTGATACCCAGGAGCCAGAAGTTCCATGTGCTCTCTTTCTTTTCCCCTCTACTGGAAATCAGTATACTTGATTTATAAGAACCANACATAAATGGCTGATATTATTTAAGATGCTGCATCAGTGACATCTGCACAGGGAGGGCAGCTGTAACGCAGGCCCTGCAGCCCAGGAGCAGCAGCCAGAGGCCAGGTGAGGTACCTGACCGGCCACAACGTGCCTCTGTTGAGGCACAAGAGTCCCATGCCTGGTCAATATTTCAAAAGAGCTACTCAGCTTACCCAAATGCACCTCCCTATTCTTTATCAAATTACTAGGCTGCATTCCCTAGATTTCCATTGGTTATGAAGGAAGCTTTATTTGCAAATAAAGTATCTCCACTTAGCTTCCTCAATTATGGTGTATTAATCTGACTCTTGCTCAATGGGCTTAATTCAAATGCCTAACAATTTGCATTTTTTTGCCTTTGAAATGCCTTAAGGTATCCTGAGCTTTCCCAAGGAGATGACAGCTACGAAATAGGAGTTGCATGAGGCACCCCTGTCCTTGGAGCTGCAGCTGCAGATGTGGCACCACTGCTCAGAGGACCTCCAGTGGCACTTGATACCCAGGAGCCAGAAGTTCCATGTGCTCTCTTTCTTTTCCCCTCTACTGGAAATCAGTATACTTGATTTATAAGAACCATGTCAAGCCCAGGTTCTGCTGCTGTGCTGAAGGCCGGATGTGTTAGCTATTTCCTCCCCTTCTTTGGAGCTCTGTGGCCTGTGCAAAAAGCCCTTCCTCTGCATTCTCCCCTGACACAGTGGTCACAGAGACTCTGGTGAACGTCACGCTCTCAGGAGCTGGCAGCTCATGCAAACCCACAGCCTGACCTCAAGGCTTTGTGGACATCACAGGCTTGGTTACCTCCTCGCTGAAGACATGTTCAGCTTGTCAGGGGATCAGTCAGTGCACCAGCAGCACCCACAGGCAGCTCACTCACACAAATATCCTAAACACCATCAATTCCCTCAACCCAAACGTGCACTGCTTATCACAGAAATGTTTTTCACCACAGCTAAAACCCTCCATACAGGTACAGATGGTCTCAGCAAAAAATTATTGGGCCCTGGTGCTTTCTGGGTTGCAGGTAGCTCAGGTCCTGCTATGTGTGAGTGGCCTCTTTTCCAGGAAGCTCCTTCCTGTGAGGATTGTTTTGTAGCTCTCAGAGACAGGTTTTTGCAACAGGCTGCCACGGGGTGGGTGACTGCCAGCATATGGCAGAAATCTGTTAAAAGAAGCTGGGAGTGAAGCTAAGATAGCAAGTAGAAATTTTAGACATGCATTAAGAATAAAATAAGCCCTAGCTATCACAGAAGGCCCATTAGTCAAAGGAAATGATAAATCTGCTGATAACAATGCAGAAAATGCAGAAGTACTAAAGAGTTTTAGTTTAGGAGGAAGGAATATGATATTCCCACATCACATGAAGATGATGAACTGTGGTCAAGTTAGCAAATAAGTCAGATGATGATATAAGACATCTCTTGCGATACTGTTACATAAGACAATCCGCATTATTTGCATCCAGAAATTGTGAAAAAGCAGACCCTGGAGTACCTCTGGCCTACTGTTACTTCTTGATAGATTTTGGCATTAACAACATTAAATGCAGGTAGTGTGAAATTCCAAAAGACTGGGGGAGTACAGCTGTTGTGCTGACATTAAAAATATGCAAATATATTGGGGGGAGATCTGTGCAAACAAACAAACAAAAAGTTTGTCCACCTCAGGTAAAATAGTGGCGAAATAGATAAAGCATCTGATGAAAGAACAAGCGTGTATTCAGTGTTTCAGCCTTGACATCCTGATAGAGGTGGGGTGATACAAAATACAAATAACCCAAACAGGGCACAGATTCAGAACTAGCTGAAAGATTTCAACAAGTCCTCAGAGAGGCTCATCATGGAATGGTATGGAAGTAAAAAGAAAACAGACATGGAAAAATTTGCAGATGACACAAAGATGGAGTCCTAAACAAAGATGAGCCCAGGATATTTTTGTTAGTGCTATGGATCACTAATATATGCACAGTGGAACAAACTAGCTAAGGAAACCCAAATTTTCCTTCTGTTGATAGTAGGAGATTAAGGCCAGTTGCCATCCTGGTAATGATATCTCAGGTAAGTACAAAATATGCTACACTTCACTAGCACCAATTATCATTTAAACAAACACAAGTTTTGCTTTCTGAGTGCTGACATTTGCATGAGCATTTACACAGCATTACAGCTATGATTGAAAAACCAGAGCAACTTCTCTAGAACATGTTTTCTTTTCTGCCCTGCAACATTTGTTATCCTTTGTGCGGCACTTGAGGACTTGAGAATTTCTCTGAGAATTTCCTTGCATAAATCTAAACCTGTTATCACCTCTCAGACAGTTTGCTACAAATTGCTGGAGATTTCTCTAAACCAGATTAGGTGTCATGGTAACAAGGTTTGGCACTAGCAGACCCTTTTCCCCAGTGGATCTGAGTCTAATGCTTCCATCTGCTGAACAGCCTGCTGTCAGCACAGCCATGCAGCATCCTGACTCTGGCGAGGGTACAGCACCACTGGCAAATAAACACCCAAAAGGACACATGCCCTATTTCCTTCCTGTAAAGCCTTCCCTTCTCCCACATCCTCTTCTTCGAAGACTATTGTACGGAGTTTCTCCATCACTGCTCCTTTAGGCTTCAGGTTTACCAACATTCATTATGCTTTTTCATAAAGATTTCAGCTCAATTTGATATACTTTATTCTTTTCCCCAGATCTTCCTATGCATTTTCATTCCAGTGCTCCACAGTCTGTTTCTAAACCATATTTAATGTTTTTAAAGGACAACTAGAAGTCAAAAGAATGAGAATTATTCATAAGTACTCATCCTTGTTCAACCCTTACATAATTGATCATAGCTTTGAAGAACAGCATTGCATTTTCTTTCCTCAGTGTCTTATATCCATGTGAAGATAACCCACTTAGAGATGTCTTTCTTAAGCCTGCTTTATAGTCAGCTTTTTACACTGCTGTCTACACTGCTTAATCTTTCCACCGGAGTATATGTTTGCCAGCACAGGCAGCTACATTAGAAGCAATACACAAAACACTTTTTAATGCTGGTATTGCAAAATAAAAGCCATGTCTGAGCAGCATTTAACTAATTTTAATATTAGAAGTCATTAAATACGTGTGATCTAGATTATCTAGGGTAGGAAGTATGTACTCTACCAG
>VYZR01038134.1:0-11327 GCA_013400675.1 Oxylabes madagascariensis | reverse complement strand
TTCCAGATGATAAGTATTTTTAATTAGTATTTAAGCACTACTAGGTAGCCATATTTGGATGGCTCAAACTGCTTTTATTAGGCTTGATAGCCATTAGGAGTTTAAAAAGAGCATCTTACATTAAACTTTATCTTCAAGACATATTCTCAAAAGGGCAACTAGCAAGTTCCTGCTGGCCATCTTAACAGTAATTTTTTTCAAGTGCATCTACAATTAGGACTTCAGTGTTGTGTAGGTGTGTTTAATCTAGAGTTACACTGAATGGAGGTGTAACCAGTCAATGATGACTTTCACTTTACTGTGGTGAGCTGCTGTTTTCCTCCCTGGTGTATTAAAACTATCTGAAGTATGTCTGACTACAATCCATTGGAGTACTGGCAACAGACCACTGAGAAATTGATATACTTGATGAACAGGACTTTTCCTACAGCTGCACCATCTTCCAGCAGTTATGGACTAAGGCACTATTAAAGCAAAATTCAATTAATTTATAATTATGCAGCAATAATGATTATGTTTTCTTTTTCTCTGAACATCTGTCATGAAATGTTTTCATCCTCACTGAACATTAGTCAAACACCTGCTTCTCTGAGCTGTGATGCTGTGGGGAATCATTCTCCAACAGGGGTTTAATATGTGCTGAAATGGGAATGAGTATTTGTGCCTTTAATTAACAAGGAAAAATGTAATAACACCAAAATCCTCTAACACCTCTTGGAAGCTGAAACATGAACTTAAGTTCTCTTTCAAACTGAATTGAACTGCTTGAAGCTATTTCAAAATAAGGATCAAGACCAATTGTGAGGGGTTTCATATCTGAAAAAGAGGGCACTATCATTAATCTTCAGGGTTCAGAATTCCTCCTCCTCTTTGGCACATTTCATTTCCTATAAAATCAGGATCCAAGCACATTAGAGTAGTTTAAGTGCTTGTGCTTTTACTTGGCACATGCAGTTCAATCTATATTTCCCATTCTCATTCCTCGTATATAAATTCTACCTTGTTTTTAGAAGAAATTGTCAATTACTTGGATTGAAAATAGATAAAATGTACATGATCACACTTAGAAAACAGTAATATTTTGTTTAACAAGAAACTTATTAAAATATTATTGTCAGTAAACGGTGACACAATATGAACTCAAACATGAGGTTCTTATGTTTCATATATTTTAAGGCTTGTATTACACACTGGCAGGCTGAAAGCTGAGTTAGTCCTGCCACTGGCCTAATCTAAATTATGTCAGGGCAGCTGGAAACAGAGCCCACCCAGCTTCTGCTCTTGCCATGGCCTAGAATTGAACACCAGCACTCTGGAGTAACACACCCATCTATGAGTGGTGTCCACCCTGCTCTGGTGCTGCAAACTGAACACTTCCTCCAGCTTGAAGCTGGAATGCCATTCTGGTGCTTGGTCTGTGATGATCCTGCCCCCATAGCCGGTCCATAGCCAGGGTTAGGGGGCCTTGCAGAAGAGTAAGGGCTGGGTGATTTTGTAGAAGCTTCTCTGTGCATTTGGGCTTTAGGTTGTTAAGACACAATGACTCCAGATTTCCAACTGTAGCCTGCTTTTCTATACCTTTAGTATCTGCTTTGTGGTAAGCCAGTGGCCCGAGGGTGGCCATGTGGCCTGTCCAGCAGCCTGCCTTCAATAACCATGAGAGGTCCTTTTGAGGAATACCCTGTGAAGTGTGTTGTCCAACACTTCTTCTTTTATTACTTACAAAATGTGTCCCCCGTAAGCAAATCCAGAAGAGGCTGCCGACGCGTGCTGCAGCAGGGCAGCCATCTGCTTTGCCACCACGGACATCTTGTCTCAGGACATGATAATCACACCATAAAATCCCAGTCCCTGATGAGGGGCAGGGGAGGGGATGTACAGGAAAAACAGTTTTGTCATTCTCTTTTCATTAACTGTAACTTTAGAATTAGACAAAACCCCATTTCATCTGATGTGAAAACAAGAAGCCAGCACCACTACATCAAGAGATGAACAAAAGTAGATTACATTTTCCCATCTGGAATGGTACTGCAGCCCAACCAAACACCTATATGATATAAAATAAACTTGAAATAATAAAGCCTGGCAACAATCCACTACATTATGAGTTTACCTATGTGATATCAGCCAAATCTCTGTTGATGTGGACAGGTTTCTGATCCAAATCAGATCTCCTACAAGGCAGTTGCAGATACTTCTCCAAACTAGTACAAAACACGTAAAAATGGTACACAAGAAGAGTCTGAACTGCAGCAAAGGAGCTGGCCTCTGAGGCAAGAATAAGATAGGCGTGCCAGTCCATTAAGGTGTTATGTACATCAATGAGAAGGGGATTTTGCTCCTAATAACTTAGAGTGTGNGAGCTGTGATGCTGTGGGGAATCATTCTCCAACAGGGGTTTAATATGTGCTGAAATGGGAATGAGTATTTGTGCCTTTAATTAACAAGGAAAAATGTAATAACACCAAAATCCTCTAACACCTCTTGGAAGCTGAAACATAAACTTAAGTTCTCTTTCAAACTGAATTGAACTGCTTGAAGCTATTTCAAAATAAGGATCAAGACCAATTGTGAGGGGTTTCATATCTGAAAAAGAGGGCACTATCATTAATCTTCAGGGTTCAGAATTCCTCCTCCTCTTTGGCACATTTCATTTCCTATAAAATCAGGATCCAAGCACATTAGAGTAGTTTAAGTGCTTGTGCTTTTACTTGGCACATGCAGTTCAATCTATATTTCCCATTCTCATTCCTCGTATATAAATTCTACCTTGTTTTTAGAAGAAATTGTCAATTACTTGGATTGAAAATAGATAAAATGTACATGATCACACTTAGAAAACAGTAATATTTTGTTTAACAAGAAACTTATTAAAATATTATTGTCAGTAAACGGTGACACAATATGAACTCAAACATGAGGTTCTTATGTTTCATATATTTTAAGGCTTGTATTACACACTGGCAGGCTGAAAGCTGAGTTAGTCCTGCCACTGGCCTAATCTAAATTATGTCAGGGCAGCTGGAAACAGAGATCACCACCTGGTGACATTTTCATGAGTAATGTTTAGGACCATTAGCATTGTTCAGAATATATGTGCTCAAATTAGGCACATTTCCCAGCCATTACAGCCAACTTCAGGAGACCAACATGGCTCCTGAAAATAGAGAAATAAAGAGAAAACCATAGAATGCATAAATTACAATGCAGTTGAATAAATGATAATGGAAAAGTAGTGAATCAACCTGAATATGAGACAGATTGTTATAACTTCAGTAAAGAAATTAGCAAGCTGCAGTAGATGGTTACAACCATACCTACAGAGGCAGGTCAGCTCCTGTTTCTTTATTCCCTTTCTGGAGTGAGACTACCAAACATCAGATTTTTACTGTACACTACTCCATACATGCAAAAATCCAAGGCCCTCATTAAACACACTGCTAGATTTCAACTACCATTTCAGATTCCATATTGTCTAAATGCATTCTCCATGAAGAGACCACAATTCTAGCATTATGTATGCACAGGTTATTGATATAACCACTTGGAAAACAAATTCCTGGGATTTCTTCTCCAACCACAAGAATACATGGAACAGTGCTGAATCTGAGGGTTTTACTGTACAACAAAGCAAACTTCTAGCTGAGTTGTGTTTAGTACCTGTCCCCTAAACTTGGGTGGAGATTAAACTAATTTTGATCTCCAAGCAATTAAATTCTCAAAGGGGTAACTGTCTGGGTTTCACTAATTTGCACCTTTTAATTCTGCTGAGTCAGAGAAGGACTTCTGTAACTTTTCTCAGCAGTATTACCCCACTGCAATAGCTACAGATAGTGTGTGGCTAGTGCTAATGGAGACAAGTCTTTGCAGCAGTGCTAGAATCACTGCAATTATCCTGAGCTAAACTTTGTATCTAGTTCAAAATTTTGAGATCTGCAGTTCAGGTCTCCTTAGGGCCTCATGTCAGCATTATATTTAATTTAATAAAGAAGGAAAACTTACACTGGTTTCAAGAAAATAATCGAGCAGGCTCCAGTTCTGGTAAGATCAAAATATAAAACTACAGGGATCTTGGAACCAAAGGAATTGTGGCTAAATGGTAAAAATATTAATTATTCACACTGCTATCTGCACATTTTGAGTGGTCACCATAATTTCTAAATACCTGGACAATAAGGGAAAAAATCCTAAAATGAGTGACTTAAATTTTCTAATAAAAGGACTCAGTCTGCCCTAACAACATTCTCTCAAAATACAAACTCTAAAAATAACATAGAATGATATGTACACACATTCTATAACATGGATAAATAATCTTTAGTCAGTGATGGTTAAACCAGAAAACTGTCACTATGAATTTGGGAATAACGTGTTTGGGGAAGAGCATTGCTAATTATTTCATCTTTTAATTAGGCTGTAAGGGAAAGAACTGACAGAGAACTGATCTGGGTTTCTTGCCATAAACCCTCAGAAAGAGCTATTACAGTCCAAGAGTGTAGGGGCTGATAACTAAAACATCCATGACACGTCATACTGAGGAGCAGAATAAATATATAAGACAACTATTGAGAGCAGATGCAGAACTGTCTCAATATTAAAACCCTAATTAAAAAATACATACAAATAAAGTATTTTATTTTTTTCCTGATGTCTGGCTAAAATGTGCACTCCACTGGGGCTGGGCAGGCATTCCTGCACCTAGATCAAGAAAACTGAGGTTCTTCAATTCCTAAGTACACTTCAGCACGGTGTAAAGGAAACACTCCATGATTATTTCTTTTTCATTATGGAGTTCATGAAGTATAAAGAAATACAAAGCAAGTGGAAAGTTGGGAAAACTGGAATACATTAGGGAACAGCACACTACAAACACAAATCTGTTAGAGGCAATTAACTTTTCTCTTTCTTGACCTGTTTATTCCTATTCAGCTGACATTTTATTCCAAATAATCAATGAATAAGGTAAGAAATCAGTTCTTTTTCAGAACTGATGGAATGAATGACTAAATAAAAAACATACCCAGAAGAATAATTGTTAAAAATATTTTGGAAAAAGTCTCTAGAGAAGTCTGTTATTTTCTTGTACTGGCCAGGGAGTAAAGCCACTGAAAATTTTTGGACATGTTTGGATTACACTGAGCTGTCCTGTCCTTGACCATTCACAGGACTGTACTCCACTCATATCTAGCTTGATATTTTCTGGTGCAAACTATAAGACCCTGAAGAGAGATGAAATCTGAACAGCTTAATTTAAAACCAAGTCAGGACTACAGTCATTATGACACCTGAGCTGTGTATACTTCTCAGTATTTTTAGGAGCTTTGGTTATAATTCCATGAAGACTTTGTAATGATGAAACACAGAATATTTGCATGTGTCTAGGGCCTTCTGATACCCAAACTTTCAAAAGTCTGTTCTAGCTACTGCAGTCTTAAAAAATACATACATATCAAAAAGAGACAAAAAAAGGCAACACATGTAAGAAGAACACGCGAAGAAAAAAATTTAGAAATTTTAATAGAGTATAAGACAAAGGATATTGCCTTTTAAGGGACAGAAGACTAACTGCTGGCACAAAGTAAATTGTTGGAGTAGTCCAAAACTTGCAAAGAAAACTATGAAGAAAACTACACTCATTATCATCAGAAGCTGCAGTTAAACAAACTTTATTTCCATATTTAATTTTTTTGGTAGATATTTTTCCTGGTATTCAGATTAACCTTTTCTTGAATGTAGCCTGTATAGATCAGAAATGCATACAAGAGCAATCTTCCTAGATGCTGTTGAAAAATGTTACAGCATGAAATAAATATTTTGTCATCAGTCAGAAAATCACCATTTTCCCCACAAAGCTCTCAGATAATTTGAACTACCCTGTGGACTAAGCTTTTCTTGTCTATGAAGAAATTGCCAGAATAAAATGCTTCAGCTGAATTTTTGAGACATCTCAGTAGCAAGAGAATTGTAAGGAATGCTTTCATCAGCATTCCACCCTCCTGGAATCGAAAACACCTCCTCAGGAAAACATGGATTCCAGCAGTCTCTGATAAAAGGCTTGCTGCCTTCCATTGCAAACAGATACACCACTAAATGGTACTACTGCTGAAAATAAGGATCACTCATCGAGGCAATTTTCAATTGTGATTCCTGGAAAAATATTTTCTCTAACTGCAAGCATGCTAGAGATGCTTAACTTCAGTATTGACATGAAAATCTGATGATGCTCTCAGACATCCATTCCAGAGCACAAATAACAATGTATACAGAAGGAAAAACGATTTATGGAATTTGGAACATCCTTGTCTGCTTGAGCATAAATTACTATATTGTCATACACAAATAAAAGCTTGACTTATGTGAGGAATTCTGAGAAAGCATTACATCAGCAACACAGAATTCCTCAGACAAGTAGTAATAATAAGAAAACACGGGTACAGTGCACTGCTCTGATACACACTTGGAAAACTGAACCCTCCCCAGACAGAATCCGAAAACTCCAGGTCAGAGAGTTTTCACTGAAATCAGTACGAGCATATTTGTCCAATAACACGTTCTTAAGTGATTTGTGAGACTCAACTACCCTTTGAATCTGTCTCCAGTAGTAAAAAGCAGTTCACTGACACCGAGGCCGGAGAATCCCAGCCAGCTCTCAGCCCGGCCTGGTGCCAAGAGCGGCTGCCCCCGAACTGCTCGCAGCGGGAGCGGCAGCGCAGAGCAAAGCTGCTCTCCACAGCTTCTGTAAAATGACAGTGTCGAGGTTCACAGCAAGAGTCAGACAAGGCTCTCTCAGAGATCTTCATTCAAGGTGGTGCAGGGGAGAGAGACAGAGGGCAGGGTCCCGGGCTGACATTTAAACCGGGGGCGGAGGGGTGGGGCAGGTAGGTGCCCCAGGTTAACACAGGGCAGGGTCAGGAGAGGGGGACAAAGGGACGGGGGAGGGGAAAACTTGGGGTAAAACCAAAATAAACCAGACACCGGGGGGGTAACAGGAACAAACCGTAACTTATCAAACTTATCGAAAACCCACCACCACAGTCCACATTCTTGATTACTCAGTCACTGAGTGTGTGCCATGATAAACAAGTGGCAGACTTCAAACTAAAATTTGCTGATACTGTCCTTTAATAAAAACATCCCAGTTAGAATGGACAGTGATTTCACAAATCATTTGCTAGCCATGCTGCTGTGCAGTAAACACTGATACACTCTGTACTTTCTATGTCTTGAAAATGATTAATAAACACGACACATCAATGTATTGCCTTATGCATAAACAGCTGTTCCTACACTTTCCAGATGGATATATTTAAAGTTCTATCATTCATGTTACATACCGCTCACAGGTGGTTATCCGAAAACCTCAAGATGCCAAAATACTACACACTCTAAGAGAAAATCAAGGTAATTTTGTAGTAAGATTTTAAAAAGCCTTGAGACTTAATTTCATATAGCTGTTCTGACAGGCAGCCTGCACACTAAAGAGTCTGTCCAGTTCCACAGATGCAGATTAATGCTGATTCCTCACAGATAAGCAGCAATTTAGATGAGCTGTGAAACCAACAGGAAAACCAAATTATAATCCCCTGTATTTCCACTCTGGCAGTCTCAGTACTCTTTCATGCAGTTCTACTCTCGGGAATTCAATAAGCTTTCTATTTTTCATTGTTTGTGCTAGGGCTAAATGATCTACTGTTTCTGGAAAAGCTTTATTCCTCCTAGAAAGCTTCTTGTCTATTGTTTCAGGATTAAGAAGTCTGAATAAAAAGGATTTTTTTTTCTTTTTTTGCTTCTGAGACCCTAACATTTAAAAATGTGATCTATAGAAGATAAAATTTGATTAAAAAATCAGATGTGTTGATAATATCTTTGCATTTATTTTTCTGTTTTCAGTTTTTGTACATATGCAGGAGTTTTTTGAGATATAAAGGCACAGAGTAGAAGACCAACCTATGTGTAAGCAGAGACAGGGAGGCAATCAGTTGGAAACAGAAGCTGGAAACAGCAGTAGAGAACTTGTTGGAGAAGTTATTGTTTAAATGAAGAGAGTAATGGACAATATTATGCCTTGTATTAGCAGCATGATTAGCAAACTTATTTACAACTCCCTTTCAATCAGACAACACTATTGCCTTGTTTCTAAATTCTAAAACTAATTCAAGCTGGACAAAAGAGACTTAGGTAAAAGAGTGGCATTGTTGAGAGAAAAACTGTTTCACATAGAATTAGCCCTAACTAGTTCTTATGAACTCCATACATCTGCTCTCAGGAGGGGTCAAGACTCTCTGAAACAGCAATATGAGACAGAAGTATTTTCAGACACTAAAAGCTTACTTTCAGCACCAAATTGTTGGCAACAGCTAACAGCAGAAAGCTACTTGCTACAGGAGAGACACTAAAATCTACCTTGTGGATTCGTATGCCAGCAAGGCCAATTACAGCTACTTCAGAAATAAAGTATCAGACTCTTAACAGTAAAGAATTATATTATTTTCTTTTTTTTCAACCAGGGTGTGGTTTACCTTCAAGAGAAACTATGTAGAGGGAGTAACATCAACACTGCACTGAGAAAACCCAGACTGTTTTACTACAGAGCAGTACAGCAGAGCACCTGTATTAACATGATGCATCTTATCAGAAAGGAACAGGACATTCTGGAACCAGTGTCCATCCAGCATGAAGTCACGACAAAATAATATCTGTCTGTTAAATGAATCCTGAAGGGGCAGCCCAGGAAGAGAAGAACAACAAGACCTCCAGGCAATTACAAGACTGGCACACCTTTGTATCAAGCCAAACATTACCTTTATTGCATCCTGGTCTTCTTGAGGCTCCTTCACTCTTCAAGAGATTTTATCCCTTTGTATAAGATACATCGCTGTCTATGTGTGCATCTTAAGAATGAAAAAGGGCATGAGTAAGCTCTAGACATTTCACCAAAAGGCGAGAAGACCCTGCTATTCCAATGGCTCCTTCACTTATTCTCCTACTCAATTTTAAATGCACAGAAATGAAGGATATACATTCATGCTTACTGCCAAAATTATGATTGACTAATACATACCAGACCAATCAGCATGGAAATGAACTTGTTTCAATTCACAGTTAAATAGATTTAGCATACACATGGTCAGTTATTAACTTCCAAGAGGGGTAAGAGCACAAAAAGTACACAAGATAATTTCTTAAATCATTGTGCTGTTTCAGAACCAAAGACCTGAGATGATGGTCAAAGCATGTAGGAGGTATCTAAGATAACTTCCTGAATCTGACTTCTGATACCTGGATTCCTTGAGGTTTAAGTATTTTTTTTTCATACATACACAATGGCAAATAAGCAATATATATAACTAAATAAATTATTAATGTTACATAAATAAAAGGAAGCACTAAAACGTCATATTGAATTTAGCATTACAGATTAAATGTTTAACCCATTTTATGGCTACAATTATTATTCTTACTACTGTACTGTCTAGGGATCCTACTGAATGAAGAATCCCATTGGGACAAAGAGGTGGAAACAAAAAAAGGCAACTCCTGGATCATAAATCTTATAGTCTAAAAATTTGACCAAAGGAATGAGCAATACACTCAGAAACATACAAATGAGCTAATACGAATCAGTGTAATCAAAAGCAGTCATAACACATCACCAGCCCTAAAGAAATACAGGGTGATACATTGCAAATAAAACATTCTAATATTAACAAAACAATGTTTCTGTTGTTTATAAACAAAAGGAACTGTTAAGGGAACAAATCTATCAATCCTAATCTAATGACAATCATCATGATTCTCTAGCCCATGTATAATCTCTACTGATGTACAGGATAAAAAATGGTCAAGCCAGCCTAAAAACATCTTTCTATCTTTGCTGAATAACTGAATCTTATTCATAAGCAATCATCATTTTAAGAAAAGCTAACACACCATCTGAGGCAAGAATGAAACTGTCTAATTCCACAAGTCTGAACTTATTGCGTATAACAGTTTTATTCTCAAGTGAAAACAAAATTTTATAGATGTTACAAACTGACCAGAGATTTAGAATTATAAACTCATCATCACAGGTCATTCTCCAGAAATAAGCCGAAGTACTGAAGCAAACTACTCCCACTAACATAACACAGGCCCAATTCCTTCTCATTCAGAAAGGA
Source organism: Oxylabes madagascariensis (assembly GCA_013400675.1). NCBI lineage: Eukaryota > Metazoa > Chordata > Aves > Passeriformes > Timaliidae > Oxylabes > Oxylabes madagascariensis. Next base: position 1,170 of record VYZR01038134.1, on the reverse strand, counting down.
GCAAGTAGGATTGTCCTGGTGTTTGGTCTCTTTCCATTCTTCCAGTTTGCTACTGCTTGGAAAGATGACAGCAAATATACTCTTCTTTACAAGACGGATCTTCTGTAGACAGCCAAATTGGACAGCAATCTCTACATTCAGTAGCTTCTCACAGTTGAGCTGCAATATCCTCATGGCTCTGCTTGCAGTGGACTAATTAACTGAGAACAGTGCAGCAATATTACACAAAACCCCCCCAACTTGCCAGAGAGGAACACTGAAACTAAGTTAAAAAAAAGGATTCCAAGGCAGAATAGTAGCAAATTATCTGTATGGTCCTGTAAAAAGAGTGCATCCACATTGTGTCTATCGCAAATTAAGCTGCAGGCATTAGTGTACAATGAGCACTAGCCAAAAATAAATAGGGAATGCTATGAAAAGACATCCTTCAACAGGTCAAGATCCTTGTCATGGTATGAGCTGTAAACCTTATTATTAAAGGCATTTCTATGCCTTGTAAGTCTCCTAAACACTTATCAGGTACATCAGATTATAGTGTTTCCTCTTTGAATCCTTGACTATACTAATGAGGGACAACACAAAAACGGATTTCTAAAAAATAAAAACAAAAATGCAAACATGCCAGAAATATAATTTCACAGGTTATTACGAAACACCAAATACAGACTTGTCCTCTGGAATCCTGGTCAAGTAATGACCGCTGGGTAAGGAAATCAAAATATGTGAAGCAGAGAGGCGTGAAGAAGGTTCATACAACCCATGGTCGATCAGGATCAGATGCAAGTAGGTGGCAGGGCTAACAGAAGAACAAAAAAATGTCAGTCTTCAGGAAACACCAAGCCAGCTACTTCTACTAAAATGGTGCAACTGAAGTACATCTTTAAGACAGTTAAGAAGAAATGGGATGAGGTCTGTTATACTTCTTGAAGAAAATGTAGACTATTTGGGACTTTATCTCATTATTCTCTAGAAAACCCTTCACAAGTACACTAAAATGAAAACAAAACCTTGAGTTTGGAGAAAGTGGAAAAATCATGCAAAACTCAAAGTAAAATCAGTACATGTACTGCCAGCAGTCATAAAACATGTACAGTATAGTGCAGTGGAGATCACTCCTTCCCTCAACTGCATGTCCCAAGGAGCCAGCCTGAGTGTGACATTAATTCTGAG
>VYZR01038130.1:1734-17016 GCA_013400675.1 Oxylabes madagascariensis | reverse complement strand
TTAACTGGGTAGCCACAGGGACACCAACCCTTACCCTCAGACATTCGCACAACTCCTTGACCATCAGTAATTATTTCCCATTACAAGGGCTGCCAGCAACCTCCACACTATGCTGTTGTTCTGGTAGTATTCTGGCATCTAAAAAGACCACAACAAATCCACGTCTTTCCCATTTGTATTGACATTCCCCAAAGGAGGCATGGCTCTTCTTAGGGACCTATTGTCCTCTTTGTACATACAATCAGCTCCCATTAATCTCATTAATGAGACCTACATTCCCAAAGTGGAAGGAAAAAATTCAGCTGGAAGGAAAAAAAGATTTCACTGGGAGGCAAGAAGGGAGCTTAGGAGACCATTAAGTCCTCCATCTCTCTGCTCCCCTCCCTGCAGTTACCCCAGAAATGCCATGGGGAACATCCATGGGACTACCTGCATAGCGGAGTGGGGCCACCCACCCACCCCCATCAGCTCAGCCCATGACTGATTACACATGTAGGAGGGAAGGGTAGGAATGGGGAGGAATAGGAAAGAATAGAAGTGCAGTGTCTATCTTCCTGCAGAGATCAATGTCTGGTGACATTTAGTAGGTGTTTCTGATTGTCCTTGGAAAACACACAGGCAGGAAGGATGACTGTGATGCATTCGCTTGTGTGTGCGGCATTTTCATCTCAGGAGAGGAACATAATCAGCCGTTTAACCTTTCATATCTTTTTAATAAATTTCACTGAATCAAATCTGGAAACCCTGTTACAGGCTTTAAAAACCCTCATTTTGCTAAACTGCTTGGGAATAAAACTTAACAAACAGTCTTTGCTGGTAGAAATAGGTTCTTGCAGGAAGCGGTACAGCCCAGACTGAGCAATTACTGTGTCTTACTGAAGCTCACTTTTCCTGCCCTCCTGGTGCTGTCTGAACAATGGACCTTCTCCCATCTACTGTCTGGAGGTGAGGTACCCCTCGCCTCTCCTTTCCCAAGAGCAAGAAGAGCTACAATCCCAAAAAAGTGGCACCTACTTCACTGATTTAAGATCAGGCAGCTGCCTCTGGGGCATCAGAGTCCTAGAAGATGGCCCTAATATAGAGCACTGTGGCTGCTGTGAGTTTTATCTGGGTGATTACTACTGAGAAATGCCATCGTGGATGTATATAAAACAGAAAGTTTTCTCAGACCTGCAGTGACAGAAGAATCTCCTTCTAAGCCTGAAAGGCTTACAAGTAAAAGAGAAGCCAGATGGATTCAGGGTGACATCCAGGAGTGAGTAAATCAAGCTTTTCACCTAGGGCCAGGGTCTGAAGGGGCTTGCAAAGGGGCTTGCCCCATGTGAGGAGCCTGGAGCCACGACTCTGTCTGGGCCATATTGCCCACATCCAAGTACTGGACAACCTGTGCTTCTGGGCAGAGGGGAGTCCTGCACAAAGCAAGCTCTTCAGCCAGGTGAGGATGTCAGAGGTGGAGCTGGGAGATGGCCATGTTTCTTGTCCCTCATGCACTGTGGTGCCCCTGCCACCAACTCTGGATGGATGCTGATGCAAATGGGAAATAGGGTAGGAGGAAAGTAAGGTGGCATGTAGGGATGGATGTGCAGAGTGGGGCCATGGGAATACATTCAGCCTTGGTGCTCTGAGTCATCCAAGAGGGCTGGTGCCAAGGAACTGCTCTGCTGCGACTGAAAAATTGAATTTTGCCTGTGCTTACTGGGAAGACTTGAGTCAGCCCTGCATCTGCTACTATATTAAAATAAAACATTTCCCAGATTATGTGTCATTATTGTCTTTATTGTCTATGTCAAATGAGTCCAATGCTTTTCCAGAATTTGAGACCTGATGATAGAGCATTCAACAATCTGTGTCCCATGTCAGAGATTGAATTTAATTGCTTATTATCCATCAAACACTTTGTGAACTGTGTCTGTAGCCCCACAGATGCATGGCAGGACAGCGTGGGCAGAGAGGAAGAGAAGCAGAGGGAGAATGCCTGCCCAGGAAGCAGGAAGCCCTGCAGCTGTCAGTAGAACACATCAGCTACTGGCACTTAAACGTGCACAGAAAGGTAAGAATATTCTTGACGGATAAGTTGAACAGAGGTTGCCTTATTTATATGCTTTGTTCAGTCCTTCAGCAGAATTTCTTCCTAGGCAGCAAAGGGCCATCCAAACAGTGATCATCGTATGCATTACACCTGCTCTTGTGGTTAGCCCTGCTGGTTAGCTTTGTACTTTCTTTCTCACAACAAAGGGTTTTCCTGAGAGCATAGCTGTATCAGGAGAGAATGAAAGCTGGCTGTACACAAGGGCAGTCCCTTGAACTGGGAAGCACAAGATCCTTTATGCAGCACACCGGGTGCAATTTGCTCAACAGGCAGCCTCGTACTACAGGCATAACACCGCAATCGAAGCCTACCATGCTCCTGTGCCAGGTTTTGGCTGCCTGCTGCCAGCCCACCAGCCTGGAACAGCCACTCACAGGTGAAAGGCATGGAGTGATGCTGCTCCTATCAAACGGTCTCAGCCTTTGCACATCGACAGGATCATTTCCCTGCTGCTCATCAATCTTATATCTGAACTATACAATGTACTTAGAACTGCGCAGGACAGGTCATCCATGTTTTTTGCAGAAGCATTTCAAATTCAGCCAGTGGAAAATATTTAATATTATGAGTGTCCCATGTTACAGAGCTCGCCTGGATTGAGCTTTGGAACCTTTGTGAATATTTTCTTAGGCAAGCAGGGAAAAAAACGGATGCACAAAATCTGAAATAAAAGCTCAGCATACAGTGATACAACTTAACACTAAGGAAAGTCCTTTTGACCCATGAAAGAATGGATTGCTCCTGACTATCCCTAAACTGAGCTGCCTTTGCATGCTACTGGGACATTACTGGAGCCTGCAATCCTGCTCCTGAATCCAGATCCATAACTGTCATCTGTAGACATATAGCCTTTGATGTCAGCCACTGGCCTGTGGAAAAGCTTTGAAGTCTTTGAAGTCACTTTTTTGTTTAGCAGACTTACTGTATTTTGTTAACACATGATGGCGAAACCAAAAATCATTAGAACAAAAATGGTTGGAAATTTCCTGCTAACATCCTGTCCTGGTGAGTATGCAGAGCACGGAGGTTGCTGTTGAGGTGACAGCTTGTGTAGACCCTGACGGGCTCATTTGTCACTCAGTGGTGGGGATATTTTGTGTACTGGGTGGTAACGCACTAAGAGGCATTTTAGGATTCTGGGTGCTGGAAGAGTTAATAATCTGTGCTGGGCAGAGGATACAGCTGCCTCACTACTATTTCAGTGTTCAAGCTAAGGAGATCAAGGAGGAAAGCCACTACTTTAGAGCGATGTTAAATCTGCTCAACCAGAAGAGTGGGTTGACATTATGGAGAGGAAAGGAGATCCAGAACTGCAAAGTTTGGATTTATGTCTGAAAAATAAAACGTTCTTCAGTGTGCAAAATTTAACTGGAAATCTAATTAGTAAAGATTTTTTTTCATTGGTGTGAGATGTCCTTATCTCAATTTCCAGTAAGATACAAGATACTAAGACATGAGCCTTCCCATGTTGTTGTCTGTTTTACTTCCAGCCACTGAGTAAACCCAGATGTCTGTATGTAGATACATACTTTTACTAAAAAAAAAACCAAACCAAACAGACAAAAAAGCCCTACAAAAAACCTAAATCTAAAACTTTCCATAAGATTTTACCATTCATTTAGTTCTAGAAATCTGCAAAACTGGCTTCAGTCCAAGTTTTATTTTTTCAAAATCATATCTGAAATTCTGAGGAAGGGGCACAAATGTTGGTGTTACTTTGATTTCAGTGTGATTTGGGTCTCTTTTTTTTTTGGAAAGAAGGAAATCAGCTGCACACCCTAATGAAGAACTGTAATGCTAAATATGAAGTCATTTACAAATTGGAATGACTGACTGTCTGCAAAATGGTTAAAGCCGGTCAAATTGTTCAGCCAAGACCTGCTGGGAAGAAAAAGAGAAGTCAGATTTAGGAAGTAATTTACAGCTCCCTCATTTCCAAGCTGCTCTGGCACCAGAAAAGCCGAAGTGTTTACAGAGCTGCTCTAAGTACCCAGAGCTGCTGCAGGGCTCAGGCTCCGGGGAGAGGCAAGCGGCATCCCGGGCACCAGCTGGTCTCTCTGTGGTGCCCTGTGCCTCAGGCGCAAGCTGGCTGAGGTCCTTTTCTAACCTCTGAGAGAAATAAGCCTAACAGGGAAAACCTGAGCTGCCTCAAAAAAGCTGCTTTCTATCCTTTTTGTTTATGCTATGTATTTAATCAAGGAGGAAAAGAAATGCTTGTCCATGTCTAGTTCCTCAGAAACCCTTTGCTCTCTTCAGGCAATGTTGGCTGTTATGTAAGGAGCAGTGGAATGATTGGCTATGCATGGTCTGATGTGGCAGTGTTGGTAATACTTTTTGGAATGCACTGCTTTGCCAATAAATTATCTCCAAATAGATACCCCCCCCCCTCTTTTTCTCCGTATTTTGAAAAAAATCACTCTAGATTTAAAAATCACCCTATCTTCTGAAATGTCAAACAACATTTCTTCTTTCCAGGGCTCTAAGTTTATCACAGAATATCATATCTATTACCCAAGTGTTACATGTGTTATCCTTGGACCCTTAGTTATATTTAAATGAAATCCTTTAATAAAGGATAAATCTTTAAAAAATCCCACTAATCAAATTACTTATTCATCACATCTCACAAGGGGCAAAATCTTAAGGGGAAAGGGATTGTTTCTTTTAACAGTAAAAGTAGTAAAAAACTTGTATAAGCTTCTACCTTGTATCTTTGGAAAGTGTACTTTTGGTCACCCTTTTCAAGTTAGACTTTTTTGAAATAGATACTATGGTGCAAATCTGTGCAAGAATGAATTTGGTCCCTTTCAGTAAAAATGTCTTACATTATTACAAAATTACAACCAATTCCCAAAAGCCTCCTAAAAACCCAGCTATATCTATCTCTCTTCTATTGGCTACTAATTTTTTTTTTTTTTTTTTTTTTTTTTTTTTTTTTTTTTTTTTTTTTTTTTTTTTTTTTTTTTTTTTTTTTTTTCCCTAGGAGCCAACTCTCCAACTCTTCCTAGACGCCTGGCTCCTCCTTGTAGGTTCATGTTTGGGGACCCTGAAGAATGTCCTGTGCTGGCACAGCCCATCTCTCTTTCTAAGGCGTCTCACTATCAGGAACTGACAAAATGCTTTAAACCGTTCCTTAGGTCAATGTTAATCATGGCCCAATAAGTCAAAGCCAAGTTGTGATCAGTTTTACCTGCAATTTGACCACATGTAATTATAGACCTTTTTCTTTCCTCAATTTTTTTTTTTTTTATGTCATTAGTCAAACTTGAAGGAAACTTTTTTCAAGAAGCTAGAAATCTTAAACAACAACAAAACCACCACATATTACTCACCCCTCCCCTGCAAAAAAAAGCAAGAATACTGCATCTACACTGGAAAATTGAAAGAAGACCTTTAAGGTCCTAATTCTGTTATCAGGCAAAAAATGCAAAGCAGCTGGAGACTGACCTGAATCTGGACACTGGAAAAAAGGGCAGAGGGGGAAGGGAAGAGAGTGGCAGCAGAGAGGGGAGGCAGAAATGTCCCTTATCAGCAGCAGGGCATGGATCAAACCTGTAATGCTTGATGGCAATTGAAATTGTGCACAACATGAAAACCATTAACAGCCTAATAATTTTAATACCTATAAATTATATTAGAATTACCTGAACTTAGTCATGATTCTTCTTAGTTAAATATATTCACTGTAATATTCTTTTGCATTATACAAATGGTTTAATTCTGTGTGGTTCTAAATAATAATGTATATTCCCACCAGTAATTCAAATACAGAACAAGTGATATTGCAAACACACCATATGTCACATATTTAAGGCTATTTTGCAAATATTACTTCTGAATACTCGTTTCAAGGAAAAAAAGAGACTTTTTCATCCGCCTCAAAACAAAAAACACTGTCTATGTCATAAGGCTCATATGTGCAAAGAAAAGGTTCACGTGTGTAAAAGAAAAACATAAACAATAATGCTCCGAAAGTTGAACTGCTGTGGGGTGTCTGAAATTCGTGAGTCCTGATGCTGCCCTGTGTGATCTCTGTGTCAGGTGCAGATCGCCGAGAGCCGCCTCGCACATTCCTCACAGCCCTGAGCTGCCGTACAAAGCTGAAGCCTGAGGTTGTTAAGTTCAGTAAGAGCAGGAATGAGCCATTGATGCTGCTTGAAACAAGAGAAAACAATAGGTCTTTAAGACAGCTCCCATTGCTGAATGTAAATTGTTTTTTAATAAAATGTAGACAAAACCAGATGATGTCAGAAGAATTCCTCCCCTATGCCACCCTGGAGATTGTTCAGAAAACGGCAAGAGACGCATACATTTTGGGGAGCTTTTCTGGGTTTCTCATGCCCATTGCAGCTGTACACTGGAGCCCATAGGCCCTTTCTTGCATACCAAAATCCTTTTTTACAGCACAACTTCAACTATAAAAATGCAGCGTATTAGGTCTGTGGGGTGGGACTCACAGGCAGCAAGTACAGCTATTTTCTTTCTGCTTTTAACTGCACTTTGTGGGACGTTCCACACTTTGTTTTCTGTCTTTACTGCTTTCTCCCTCTCATCAGCACTTGTTTTCCCCAGATCTTGTGGGGGTGAATCTTTTTGTAGATTAACAGAAATCATACAAAAATAGAAACCCATCTGTGCAATGCTGTGTGTATGTGCACACAAGACAACCATGTGTGTGCACATGTTTACTTATACATATGACTCCATATACACATGTAGAGGGTGTGTTGAGCTGTATGTGTATGCATACAGTCATTTTTTGGAGTGAGATGCCTTGCATTGGTAAATTGTGTTAATGAAAAACAGATTTTCAAACCAATAAATAATGGCCTTTTAAGACAATCTATACATTAGCAGTTCATTTTTGATCATTTTCTAGAACATTTTTCCCCAGCAGTTACTGTCATCCGATTCCATGTATTGTATCTGTATTAAAAATAGCACAATTCCCTGAAATTCCTTCTGTATTTTCTTCAAACACAAGGGAAAAAGCACACTCCCTAATATATTTTACTGGCGCACTCTCTTTGCAATATTTCCTTTGCAAAGGTCTTGCTCATATTTGTATCTTATTACTTTTCTTATACTGGATTTATTGATAGTTTCTAACAAAAATATGATTTCAGTATATTTACGGAACAAAACTCAATATAACAGACCCAAATCCAATTTTTTTCATCAAAATGGAGAACAATAAAGAATCTAAAGTCTTCAGTTCAGACACATAGCATCAAAAACACCTATATTGTTAAAAGAAATAACTCAATAACAGGGAAGTGATAGATATTACTTAAAGAACAGCATTAACTTTGTTACCTTATCTGTGTTTCTAATAATCCAGGCTATGACTTTGAGACTTACAAGTATTTTGCCCCTGAAATATGTATAATTTCAGTCATATTCTGTAAATGGGGAAAATTAATGCTTATGCATTAAGAAGCATTTATTGTACATTGTTACTGCTAGTAACATTCTTCTATCTATTTAGTTGCACCATATGAGGGGGTCGTGTTGGAGTTCTGCCATACTTGTTTCATAAATGCTTTTCATTTATAGGGGGTTTTGTGGTTCATGGTTCTTGGGTTTTTCTTTTGCTACAAGTTCATATTGTGCATTTCTAATGGATTGCTTTCAAAGAAATACTGTGGAGCTAGTTTGGGGGTGGGGGTATGATTGTGTTTTGTTTGTTTTTCTATTGACCACTAGCTAAAGGTTTGATTAATAACTTTGATTAACAATAGATTTTTAGTTAAATAGATGAATGAATTCATTATTTACCTGTTCTTATTCTCATGTGTATTGCCTAGTGATGATTATAGCTGTTTTAGAAATGATCCTTATTTATGGTATGTTGCATCATCCAGAGATGCAGTAATGATTTTAGATTTTCCACCTAAATTACAGGGCACTTTCCACTGAAAATGGTAAACAATATTACAAACTTAAAAAAAAGAAGTAATCTGATTTCAGGGAAGAGGGAACCCAGTGAAAGATGTGTGCTTTTATAAGGATGGACAATGGAAAGCAAAATAATAACTCCTAAGTTTGATTGTTCAAATATATTCTGCAATACAGAGAGCTGCATGCAGGCTGGAGCAGGCATGGGGCAGGAAGGTTAAGTAGAAGAGAAGGCACAATACTTCAGATTGGCAGTAGACTGCAGCAAGAATAATCTAATCAAAACTAAATTCAATTATCTAGTCCCAGGGCAGGCTCCTGGGACTGCTGCACTGAATGCTAGCAGAGCTCCTCCTAGACATTTTTCCCCAGTCAAACTCACATGATGAATGCAGATGAAATTTGAAATATGAAAATCTGAAATAATTTATGGAAGTTGTCAGAAATTTGGCCTGCTTGTGGTGTAATTTCCTCTGAGACGAGGCAGGCTGGCTCATTGCTTCTAGTCTCAGAGCAGTTGCTGGTCTTCCAGTGGATGGATCAACCCCTTTAAAATGCTCTTCCAGACAAATTACAGCTCATTACAGACAGCCTTGCACCATGCCATTATGTCAGAGGAAATCTTTTTTCATTTGCACAAATTTGCTTGGAATTCTCATATTTATTTGAGCATCCATTATCGAATCTGAACATTGAATTATCCACAATTATTTTCTGGGTAGGCGGATGTTTGTGTATATGGAATAGATAGTGACTGTGTAGATGTACAGATATTACAGCATTACTGAAAATCCTCCTTATTTCAAACAACTGCATTTATGTAGTAAGTAGAACATATATATATATACATATGTATATATATATATATGCTGTTTCCTCAAGATGGTCTTTTAGGAGATGCATTTACTTTCTCAAAGGAGGCATCTACAAAAACCAGCTCACTTCCCAGTGACTCAGAGCCTCCTCTTTGCAGCAATCATAATTAGAACTTTTGACTTTGCATATGTAATTCTGTCTGGCCACACGTGAGACATCTACAGTTATTATGTACTTTATATTCTGCAACAAACATGCTGTCTTTATCCCAGTTGTGCTCACATCTAGCACACCTCCCCCCTCTCCTGTGTGCTGAGATTGCGACTAAGCACTGGCATGCAAGGAAATGGAAGGGGCAGTGATGGGACATATTCTGAAGTGCTCACTCCTTTGCTGTCAGGCAAATTTTAACTCAGGACTGTGAGTTAAATTATGTGCTCAATACTAATATTTTCTAGTTGCCTAACCTTGTTATTAGGCTGCTGATATCACAACTTTATGGTTTTTTAACATTAGAAATATTCATTGGTAACAGGATTTTACAGGTGGTAAATCCTGTGTGAAACTGTCCCTTTGGATTACCTCATCAGGGAGACCAGAATAACTTGCGATTGTTCCTGTGGATAGGAGTAGCTACAGAGAAGTAGGCCAAAGTACCATTGAGACCATTTTTGGCTTTTTGATCACTGTCAATGTTAAATATCTAAAATTCCTGGTGCTTCTGAGAATCTCTGTCCAACAAGAGAGTATTACTGTATTATTTTCAATGAGTTTGAAGGATTTAATTTAAAATATGAGGAGTTTTGTCTTCGTTTTAAGAAAAATTCTACTGCAAATACTGTCATATAAAAACTTGGTCATATAAAAGTTTTATTTGTCTTTTGTATCTTGTTATATAAATATCCTTTAACTTAATTCTGATCTATCCCAGCACTGGAGCTTTCATCCTGTTATTATTTTTGTCATGTGAACTTCTCACAAAAATCTTGTTCCAACCTTCACAGACCAAGAGCTATAGGAAAACAAGAGGGCAGGACTGATTTATTCATGGTGTTCGCCTAAATACTCTTTCATTATTCAGTCAGGTTATAAAGCACCAAGAAAAGTCTCACGGTGTGATTAGGTCTCACACAGTCTGTCTTTTACAGACAACCGCATTTAAGACTGGTACTTTTATTTTCCTGAGAGAGAGTTAGGTTTGAGAACTCTTACAAAACACTGCAGCAAAGCAAGCAGAGGTCAGTTTAATGAGCTTCAAGTCCTCACGCACATTCTCTCAGAGCCCACTCTGCCCAGCTGTCCAGTGTCCTGCTGTCAGGGTCCCTCCTCAGGTTTTGGCAGAAGCCTGCCCAGTGCTCAGGAAGAAGGTGCTCCAGCATGGGCACAATTGCCTGTAGGTCCTTTCACTCCAGGTGTCACTTGCAGCAACAGCCTTTGGGAGAGGTACGAGACACTGTCTGACAGTCTGGAAGTGTTGGAGGCCAGGCTGGATAGGGATTTGAGCAACCTGGTTTAGGAAGGTGATGTGTGACAGGGGGGTTGGAACAAGGTAACGTTTGAGTTCCCTTCAAACACAAATCATTAATTCAGTGATTCTGTGATTCTGTGACTGTGAGTGTCTTTGGCGGAGCACCTTTTTGCTTTTTGTTAGCTGTAGAATATGGAGAAGGGCACATGTGAACATGTTCATTCTTCTTCCCCTCAGTATTGTAAATCATTGTGGTGATGAATTATTGAAGATGTGCATTTGTCATTTTGACCCATTCCTTTTTCATTACTTCTCCAGAAGATAATTAGAGGAATTTTCCTGTTTCTCAGACAGAAAGGATTTTTTCTAGTCATCAGATTATTTTAAGAACTCCTTAAAAAATATCTTTCACAACATTAGTCAAATGTATGCTGATGAGAAAACTTTCCACCCCAGAACATTTGATATGTTTTGAGATATAGCCATCGTTCTGCTACATACTTGTTACTTCATCAAATCATCTGTTTACATGGGAAGACTTCTCCTCATCTGGCTTTTTGCTCTGTATTCCATCTCTCAGTGGAAGTTGGATATGGCTGGACTGTTTGTTTGATGGACAGTACTCAGGACAGACAGTTTAGTGATCTCAGATGAGTTACCTCTGTCTGTGCTTGGACAGCACCTGGGCAGAAAGGGCTCCATCCCTGTCGGCAGATCCACCAGATGCTGTCATAAACACATGATAATAAGGCATCGTGCTATCTACATGGATATTACTGTGTTAGTTAGGCTAGCAGGTACTTGCAGACTGGGAGGCCACCTTGATTCCAGCAAACTACCCCAACCTTGGACACTCTTAAAACATCTATTTATGGCTGGTCCTAAGAGGTGTGAGTCTTTGGAAAGAGGAATTGGCAGTGTGTCAGGATGATAGCAGAGCAAGGATGAATCCTAATTGATCATGAGGCTTATGAACATTAGCCAAATGTGGTCATTTGTGCAATTAATGCAATGATGCTGAGAACAGCAATATCTTGTACTTTATTGTAATTGAACAGAATTTTGAACTAAGAAGGAGTAATTTTGCTACAATGAAAGTTATTTATGTTAAAGATACATAATGATATTAGGATTTCAAAAACTAGAGCCACAAACCCATTAAACTCAGAAAGCTTTGAGCTATTTTATATGTCTTGTATTTGCATTTTACTTGTAATAAATATAAATTGTGAATATTCCCTTTAAAAATGTCAGAAGGAAAAATAATTGCCTAGGAATCACAAATGTTGTTCATTAGGATTTCTGTTTCTTTTTGTGCTACAAATTTTAAAATATTAATGAAGTTACTTCCTGAACCCCCTCCATACCACTTGGTAGTGTTGTCAGGTTGAAAAAAGAAAAAAGTCACAGAAACATATAACTTATTTAAGTCAGCACATTCTTTCATCTGGATAGCTGTTGCATGGTTGGAATAGGCTGTAGCCTCCCAGCCTCTCTTTGCTGCAGGAAACTTTGTAATAGCACTTAAATAAATAAAGAGACTGGGTAGGAGATTATTGCTTTCATTGTGCTATTGTATATGTGTATTATAGAGTCACCCTGTAGATTGACACAATTAGTTGAATGCAGGACAAGACAAATGTTGTATATGACAGTGGGGTAGTATTGAAAGATGACCCCATATCTGGAGAGCTGAGAGTTATGGATCCATTGATGGCTGTTACCAGCGTTTTGAAGCGTGGCTGTTAAATTTTGCCTGCTGGCTTCTGGCTGCTGGCCTGCCGGCCCGCCTGCCTGGGCAACCGCGGGGCTGAATGAAGCTGCAGGCAGCTTCGGCACTTTGTTCTTCTGTCATAAAAACTGGCCACTGACAGGAGGAGCCTCTGCCAGGCCCAATGGGGGTGCAACACCATGGATCTTTGTCACTCATTTCACTCCCTGTGCTGCTGTTTTGGAGCAATCTAAAGGGCTAAGACACTTTCAAATGCTTGTGTATTGCAGCATTGGATGAGAAAAGAGACTGTCCACAAAGAAGATATCCTAAACAAAATGGGATTTCTAATAAAATGTAAGGCATTTCCTCCACAAAGAAAATAAGACCATAATAAGAAACTCAATGGTGACCTTTCAGCATCTCTGACTGCCAGCCATTTTCTTTTTAGATGCACACATGTGCAATCAAAATGTATGCTATAGATAGCTAACTCAAAGTGTCCAACCCAGAAGATGCTGGCAGAAATTCTTGTCTACTTTGTTTTGAATATAGCTGTAAAAGTTTTATATTCTTCAGTCTTTGATGACCATTTCACCTGTAAACAGAAAGGCCAGTATATTTCCCTGTTAAAAAACTAGACCCCCCAAATTTAAGCATTTTAAGCAAATATTTTGTGCATTTATCAGGAGAATTATTCAGGAGAGCTCAGATATTTTTTGTCTAAATTAGGAGTAAATAGGAGTACTGCAATCCTACTGTCTGGGCTGTATGTTACTGCATGTTTTTTCCCAAGCAAGTGCCCTTACATGGGAACCCAGAGGACAGTCTGAAACCAAATGACAGCAAGACAGCGGACTGTATGTTCTTTGCAATCTCATAAAATGGATAAGGGTTCAATTTTTTTCTGCTAAAGAAAAATATAATTTTGAGTTCAGACTGTGTGAAGCAGGGAATCTACCTAAACAAGACTTTTCAAATTCATTCATTGGAAAAACAAACCTTGCTGCAAGCCGATAAGAGATGGTCACATTCTAGAAAGTTCATGAGCATAAGCATCTACTAAGAAAATAGGATTGTCTCTTTGACTCCATGTAGAAAAAGCTAGGCAAAATACGGACTCCATACAGAAAAAGCTATGGTTGACTTTCTCGGGGAAGCCATTTCCACCTCAAGTCCCAAAATGCTGGTTATTAAACATGTTTCTCACAGGATTTATCTGTGTAAGCCACTGGCCCATTGAATTCTGATGGAGCAAATTCTGTTTGGAGGAAACTAGTAGCTTTTGTCAGACTTTTCTAAACTAACACCTGTTTATGGTACCGGTAAAACAGCCAAGTATAGTCTGAATGCAATTTATCACTTGACCCCACCCTTCATCAGCAGAGTATTCTGGATGTACACAGACATATATAACTCTGTCATATAAAGGAGTCTCTGTTGACATAAGCTGAAAAAGACCTCATATCACTGTGGAGTTTTCCTATTACTGATGAGGTAGGATACATTTTTTGGATGAGTAGACGTCACGAGCCTACACTTCCTCTCTTTGTATCAAATCCCTGTGGAAGGAGGAAACTTATGAAGAGGTCCCATCAAATTACTGAAGACAGACTTTTGAACCTCTTCTGAACAGCTCATAAAGTACTGTCAGTCTCCAGGCCTTTGCATTATCCAGCGCCTCTGTTGTGGTCCCATGGGTGTTGTGCTGGCAGAAACCCCCCTGGCTGATCACTGCCACAACTTTCTGGGATTTCACAACCTCTTTCTCTTCCACTTTGCATATTTGTGAGAGAAAGAAAGTGCTCAGGACAAAGACACCATACGTGAGGCGATGAATTTAACCAAATCATGGATTGCATGAAGAACTGAGAGTTAAAGTTGTCAGGAGGGTAACGCCATTAGTATTAAACTAACTGACCCATTCTCTAGTGATAGAATGCCTGTGCAGCAATTTTTGTGGTGACACCAGGAAAGGAGAGGTGTCACAGAGTAGGGTGGGACACTTGGGTATTCCTTCTGCAAGGAGCCAGCAAATGCTGGTATTCCTTGCCAGGAGGCAAGAGACAGCTCAGTCTCAGCCCTAAACTAGATAGAAGGGAGACAGTGATTTGGCTGGTGGCAGGAAATCAGACTAGCAATTATCAGACTTGGATTCTGATCTTCATTTCATTTTACTGAGTCCTGGTTTCCGAGTCAAACTATGCACCGTTTGTTACCTCATGGCGCTTTTTTTCCTTAAAAAAAANACCTTTTTTTTCCTCTGGGGTTTTTTTTTCCTTAAAAAAAAAAAAAAAAAAAAAAAAAAAAAAAAAAAAAAAAAAAAAAAACAACAATTCTCACTCTGACAATGCTGCCAAACTGAGAAACTCGTTATGCATTACGATCTCCAGGAAGTCACCAGTAACTGAATACAAAATAACAGCTTTTTTTAATGCTCTGCTCATTCATTAATATTTGCAAAATGCTCTGAGATCCTTGGATGTAAAGTAGGATAGAATATGGTGTAATGTTCTTGTTAATAATAAAATCAAGATAATTTAGAGATAAAAGGAAATTGATAAATATAATAATGTTTGTATCTAGGAAGAAACAACCAGTAGTTTCTCTTTTCATTGTTCGAAATGTCTTTGTTTGGTTTTCAGAGACAAATTGAACTGTACTAATAATTTCATTTAACTCACTGATTTCTTTTGTCCTGTCTTATTTTTTCTCAAAGCACTATTGCTTTTGCAAGACAACAATACTCATGACTCACCCTTCATACAAATTTCTTAATAAAGTTGTTCTCTTATTTGTCCTAAACTTCCCAGCATTGAGGAAAGCTAAAAACTTAGTGGAGTTTTCTATCCAAATGTTTTGTTCTTTACCTTTGCTGCTAACTACTAGCATGAGTACTCCCAACCCAAGGCAGCTGATGAGAAAGATTCAGTCCACATCTGTAAGAGTTCCTACTTTGTGTCTCTCTTAAATCTTCTCGTTCTGCAGGTATAAATAGCTCCTTGGAAATCAGTAGGATTTCATAATGTGAACAAGATTTTCGCTTTGCTGACTACGGTAAGAGTTTTATCTGATTCGGGATTGAGGTGTTGGTCCCAACGGTGAATGATCAAAGCCAAAGTGGTAAGAGATGAAGTGAAAGAATGAATAGTGATTCTTCTCCCCTTACAACCTGTTCTCATTGCTGTATTGAATTCTGCCTCTGTACAAATAATTCAAACCATCTCTTTTCATGATGCATTTTCAACCACTGTTGAAGTGGTTGAAAGACTGTTTCTAGAACTTTGCTATTATTAAGAA
>VYZR01038121.1:0-23522 GCA_013400675.1 Oxylabes madagascariensis | reverse complement strand
TGGCCTTGATGAATCCCTGAGAACCCTGAAAACAAGACTGCAGGTGGCTTGTTATCTATAAACAGTTTGGCTGGTACACAGAATGGCCGAGGTTGTGCAAATACATTGCTACACTCCAAAAACACCCAGCACACACTGCTGTCACTGGCATTGTCTGAGTGCTGGCTTCACTCTGCCATCCATGCACATTACTGACTGAAGAGTTCAATAACTTTTAAAAGAATAAACAAATTTCCTTTTCATTTTAAGTAGGTTAAATGCTTTTTGAAACAGGTAACATTGTAGGAATAGGTTTTATAGCTGCTTGCTATTGGAAAATGTTGGAAAATTTCCTAATTTAGTATTAAGAGTTGTTTCTCTGTCAATCTATAACATCTAACATTAGATTACCAGGGATTACCTGGTTTAATTTTGCAAAGCTTCATAGTTGGTTCCCCTCAATTACAAGGCAGAGCCTTTAACAACATGAGGCTAACAAAGACAAGGACTGAGAATGTTTGAGAGGCTAAAATTATTTTACCCCAAATTACCATCCAAAATAATAAAACTGCAGCTATTTTGCTACAAAAACATAGAGTGGAAAAGTTAATTATCAGAAAGAACTAAACATGTATGAGAGAGCACTCAGCTTCACAAACATAAAGGAATGACTAACATATTCCATTATGCAAATTAATTCAAAGATATTTCACAACTGATCAGCTAGGAGGGACATAATGATTTATAATTCAAATAACTGAGCTTTGAAATCAAATTGGACTAATATATTTCAAAATATGCAAACCTAGAATAATTGTGAAAGTAATGGAAATCCTGATACCAACCCCAATCATTTGTTGCCTTTGCTGATACCTTCTTATGGTTTTTCTTCTTTTTTTCCTGTTAGGTAGTGGAGTTGCGGAAATTATGGTTTGCGTTTAATTCTACATTATCCTTTTGAAAAAGATTATAATACAATAAAAAAAGAGAAAAGTAGTAATTTCTGAGACTGTGTAAAAGCTGATTGGTGTACAGGAAAGTACTGAAATGATATAAATTATTATTTTAACCTTTCAGGTGAGCCACAATTTAATCTATTTCAAATACTGAAAATTGATCCATTGCATCTAGCATCTTAACAATACACTATCTCTTTCAAAGCAATATATACTTAAAGCCTTCAAAAAACCCCCTAATATAATGTGAAAAGGCCAAAGTTTGCAATGCCACGAAGTAGTTATAAACTACTTCATATTTTTGAAATAAAAATTACTCCAGTATTATTATTAAAAAAAAAACCCCTATTGGTAGAGTTTTTAATAGGAAAAAATACATATCTTTAAAAGCCAAAATGACCAGTGAAATTAGGTTGTACATCATTTTCTGGGAAAAAGGAAAAACAGCCTCGACAGGTGTAATTTATCATTTTTCTGATTTAATACCAAAGAAATATATTAAAATAATAAAAAGAATCCTGAAATCCTCAAAATTTGTAGTGATAAATAGCTCTCCCTGTCTTTATTGCATTATGCCTACTAACAGAAATATTGCATGGTGGATTTCGCCAGACAAGGACGATTATTTTCCAATAAAAAGTTGCATATTAAATTCCAGCACAAAAGTGGGTGTCTAATACTTTTGAAATCTTTTATGGTTTGCCAGGGAACACAATTTAAACCTTAACTAGTACAAGCTCAGGGTGAAGTGAAGCAGCATTGAAGCTGCCTGGGCACAACCCCACCCCTCCACGCAGCAGAGCCACCATTCTCAGAGTTCCTCTTGGAATAATTCTAATGGAAGACATTTGGGGTATTTGCTTTTTCAGCTGATCTCTCTTTCTGCTGGTCTTTCAACACTTTATACTGCTGGTAAAGAAGTTTATTTATTTAAAAGAAGAGGACAGTGCTGCTGGACATCCTGAGCATGCAGAGGGGTCTGACACCACTCTGGCAACAGTTAGCAAGTTTCTGCAAAGAAAAACCCCACAGTTTCATCACAATGCTAATCTTCAAGAGAACTTAGGGTATTAAATATCTAATTTTTCATCCTTTCTAGGTCCTGATATTATTACATCTATTTCACAAGCAGAAACTCATTTATTGCAAATATAATGTGAGTAATCTGAAAGCTATCAAGACTTTTCAGCCTTGGAAATTATTACTTGCACCAACAGTGTATCTTGACCCTACTTTTAGGGAACTCCACTGAGAAGACATTCCTTTTCAAGCCTCCAGAAGACAACAGGAAATGCTGAATGCTTGCTGGTTTTAGCAGCAATGTGAGGTGATTCTGTCAACAAACACAGGAATAACCAGGCAAGTACTCGCAGTCAGGGGCCCTGTGCTACATTTCATGGGGATTCTGAAAGTGTTCTGAATCCTACAGAAGCAATAAATATCCAGTAGAAAGGAGGAGAGAGCTCATTAGTTGCTTCATAAATCTTTTTAATGAAATAAACGTGTTTCATTCTGGTTTTGTTGAATTCCTTAGCAATGTTTCAAGTCCTTTCTAGCCTGATTTCTGTGATGCCATGAGAAAATAAACACATGCATATTTAAAATATCAAGTTAGCTGCTTAATGGTATTTCAAGTCAGCATATGGAAGTACACCTTGTATGGTTTTCATTAAACAAAATTCACTTATGGAATGTGAAAAACCACATTCATCTTTCAACCCAAGGAAATATATTAAAATTATTCTTACAGTATTAGACTTCTACGGAGAAATAAAATGACACCAATTGTCATATTCCAGGTGCCTTCCCCTCTGTTTGTGTAACAACCCCCTCTAGAAAATTACTGAAAAGTTGCTTTCGTGAGCCCTGGTAGTTTATTAGCTGTCATATACCTTTAAATATTGTGTCATATCAAACATTGCTACTAGAGGTTGTTTTTTTTTCTATCTTCTTGCTTGACTGATTGAACATTCCAAGAACAAACATTTTTCTGCCACTTATGATAAGTGAATATTAATTAGAATAAGCTACAAAAGGTCCCAACAGAGAGCAAGTTAGCATCCATGACTGGGTAAGAATTTCACAAAAATAGCTGAACACAGACAAAAATCCACATGAAAAGTCATAGCTGTTTTATCAGTGACACATTGAGGAACTCAGAATCAGGCAATGACAAGACATGTTAAGAGTCTTTTGTTGAAACCCTGCAGCTCCACTAGCTCCTGCAGGTGAAGGGTGAGAGGTGGGGCAGAGCCAAGACCCTGCACAGCTGCAGTGTAGACCCCAAGGGATCTGGGATGGACCTGCTCCACTCAACAGGAGGTAAAGAGGTGCCACTGGCCTTTGGATGAAAGGGGTAAACTGACGCCAGTGAAGTGCAGGAATGTAATTTTTCAAGTGAGGTTACAGAATCTCAGGTTGGGTCAACCTGGGAGGGCCCACAGGGGCTCACCTGGTGCCACTGCCCAGCACCTGCTGAGCACCTGCTCACCTGGTGCCCTGCTCCAGCAAGGCCATCCCAGAGCTCAGGGCACAACAGAGTGTGCACACAGCTCTGCAGTATCCCCAGGGAGGGACACTCCACAGTCTCTCTGCACAATCTGCTCAGGGCTTGGGCACTGCACAGTAAAGTTCTGTCTCCTGTGCAGTTGGAACTTCTGGGAATCAGTTTGCGCCTATTGCCTCTTGTCCTAGTTTTGGCAAAACTGAGCAGAGCCTGGTCCATTCTCTGACACTTTGCATTTGGATACCAGCCTGTTCAAACAAAAAGGCCTCGTGATTTCCTGGCTTGGGAGCCCTAGCAGCTACTGCTGACCATGACATCAAACCCACAGAATCACAGAATCAGCTGAGTCGGAAGGGACCACAAGGATCATTGAGTCCAAATCTCAGCCCTGCACAGAACATCCCCAAAAATCACATCATGCGACTGAGAGCATTGTCCAAACACCCCCTGAACTCTGCCAGGGTGGTGCTGTGCCCACCGGGAGCCAGGTATGCCCCAAAGTACCAGTGAAATGAGTCAGCCCAGCTTTGTTTGGCTCAGTTTCCCTGGCTGTGGAATGTACAGAATGATTCTCACTTGCAGCTGTCACATCCATTGATGACAGACTGTGATGGAAGAGATATCATCAGCACCAGCTATTTATACTGTGATGCAGTAGGATTTCAGTTTTGGAAAGAGAGAACCTGAAGAACAGATGTTAAATGCCTTAAAAGCAGCACTGATTATTGATTTTACATATTCACAGGCTGGGGACTGTATACAATACATAAAGTATTTTTTTTTCAGGAAGTTATAAACTCAATAACACAGTTTAAAGCATCTAAATGTTTAGTATTATTTGCTCAGGAAAAGGCACATAACAATGCAATTACCAAAGCAATTCCTTAATTTAAATTTATGGACAGACATTGATTTACTTTTTAAAAGCTCTATGAAGAGCTATATGGGTTCAGATTGCCTTAAAGAAATAGCCCATTCTAACAATTTCATAATTCAGAGTTTATCCCTATTATGGGGAGTTCTAGAGATGTTTATAGTTGCACTAAATCCTTAACAAGTATATACCATACAAAGCAATAGAAAGGAATTTGAACTACCCAGATTTGACACCAATATCAAAATCATAAAAAGGCTATTTTGCAAAAGAGCAAAATCTTTATCTTTCAGTTACAAGACATTTAAAGGAAAACAAGATGCCACAGTGACATCTGGAAGAGAAAACTGAAACTGTGTAAGGAATTCTCTTCATCCAACATTCAGAGTACTTTTGGCTACATCTGTTCTTTTGGTTCAGGGTTGTATATGGATGCTGAAAGATGCAGCAATAATACAAAAACTGGAAAATATTCGTGAATGAACAGAGGCAATCACAACAACTCCCATTTCTGTTTCTGCCTTTCCTGTATCAGACAAGATGAAACACACATAAAATAAAGTATTTTAAGAAACATTTGCAAAACTTTCTAAGTATCTGAGAAAACTTCTAAAGATCTAGAGAGGAATCTCATAATACAAAAGCAGTTTTCCAGTATGTAAGGAAGAGAAGCAAGGAATGAAAGAGCAGAAAAATTTACAGATCTCAGAGAAATCATGGCAAGACAGCTCTTAAATCCAAGGGTCAGGGTTCCTGTATCTTTGTCATACAAATGATTTAGTGATTTAAAAGATGAACTAAATGTAACAGAGTTAAAGGAAACAACCATGAAGTTTCAGATGAGTCATCCTCTTTCCAGGAGGCCCTGAATCCCTTTTCTGCAAGGTTCACCATCACAATGCAGAAGAATTCTAGGAACACAGGAATTCCTGCACACACATGGGTTGCTGGACCTCCCATGCACAGGGGAGTTGGGAATATGCCAAAGAAACAGTTGCAAGAGATAAGCTGCTACCAGCCAGAAGAGGTGATGACTGCCATAAAGAACCAAATTTAGGTGAGGTGTTGGTTTTGGGGTTTTGTTTATTTGTTAAAGGAGAGAGTGAAAACCTTTTAAGCTTAGCTTAGAATTACATGAATTGGGAATGTAAATTTTCAAACAGTCTTGGTTGCGAGTTAAGGATATTACAAATGCAGTTGCATCACAGAAATCCTAAAGATGGAAACAAAATCCTACATTTTAAACAAAACTTTCAAAGTTTCTTAAGGATGTGCTATCCAATTGCCATTACAGTGCAAGAAATAAGGGCCTCCGAAACCCCTGAAAAGACTTTGAAAATGTGTTCCTTATGTGGTGCTGAAGTGTCAGTAAAAACACAGATAGCAATTGGTTGGCAAGTAAGCTCTGTACAGTCAGGTTTTAATTATTTCTGACAGATTATCATCACTTACCCTGAATGGTCTCGGTGGCTCAGACAGCAACGGGATATATACTTCTCATTAGAGCTGGACAAAGGTGAATAGTTAAAAACTGCACATTCTATCATGAGTAAAAGGACTGAGTTTTAGTTTGCTATTATTCAACGAGCCATTTCAGTGTGAGTGTTCCAAAAAATATTCAGAGATACACACTGAAAAGCTGTAACATGGAAAAGCCCTCTATTGACACATATGTGCATATGTGCATTCACCACAGTGACATCCAACAGCAATGTTTGGACATGCACCTTTTATTCATGTTTCACTTATTTTATCATGACCAAAAATACAAAATACTTGGGAAAATATTTTGTAAATCCACCTCATGATAAATCATTTCCATGTGATTTTGATAATAATTGAAAAAAAAAAAAAACAAACAAACCAAAACAAACAGAAGAGGCTCACAAAGGGTAAGGGAAGAAAAGGAAAGGTGATTGCAACCAAAATAAAGATGAGACACTTCCAGCCAAATGCCCAGGACAGGCTCAAGGAGCAGATGGAACTAAAACTCCTCCAGTGTGTCAGCATTTTCTTACCTCTGCAGGGAAGTATGAAGACAGGTGGGCACCTACTTAAAGAAAAACTGGATCTGTAGAGTAAGACGGAAGAGTAGACTTTCTAAAACACCTGTGGATAAAACACTCACTACATGCACAGGAGGAACAGGTGAATGGGCTCTCAGTCAGGGATCCTGCCTGCTGCTGCTATAAATGTACTACGGATATTCCCAGTAACAGACAGCCAGGAATGCTGCCAGACTGGATTGCCCCATCAGACTGTTGGGTTTGGATTATACAGATCAATATGCTATGATTTCACACCCAGAATTTCCACCTGCCATGCTACCACTGGGAAGAAGACCCTTTATTTTAATTGCCACAAACACAGCTGTGTTTATCCAGGATTCACAGCTATTTTTTACAGCCATTCAGTGAAGTGTCCATGTCAGGATGTAGCACCCATTCCGTTAAATATGATCTTCAACCTAATCAATTAACAACTCATAGATTTATGAAAACACAGTAAGACAGAAGGAAAGAGAAAAAACTAGTGTGTGATCTAAAAAGCAGCACTGATTTTTTGCTTTTTATGTACCTTGTTTTCTTCTAAAATCTTCCATCTTCCAACACTAAAACCCATTAACACTAAACTCTTTAGCATGAAAAAGCTATTTTTTTTTTACTTAATTTACAGTAGTTGTGCAAAAACAACCCTATCCAATCAAAACACACATAGGACGGCTCATACAACTTGCTAAATGATGCTATTTCTTCAGCTGGCAAACATAACAGAGAATCCCTCTCAATAGTAGCAATGAGTAGCAAGAGAAGGAAACGGATGCATCTGGTATCCAAAGAAGAGTCTTCTGCCTTCTTTTTCCTCAGCTGTTCAAGGTTCACCTCAGTTTGAAACAACGAAACACAGCCTTCGCCATCACACTCCATGGCATCGGCTGCCTCCAGAAACCCCACAGTAACACCATCAGTATTTTTCCATCCATAACCCTCCATTTGCCTGTCTTCAAAGAGTTCTCCAGATAAATATCAAGGCTGGATAGGTACTGTTGTTATCCTAAGGCAAGATACAACACTCAGTTTCTGGTTTGAGGAAGTAAAGCATTGCCTTGTATTCCACAGAAATTTAAGTCATATCAGAAAATGACCTTGTTTTAATTGTTACTATTTCTCAAGGTTGGCTGCCATGGCAGCAAAGACAAGCTCTGTCCCAGCAGGTCACGGCCGGCCTGGTGACACACACAGAGAGCTCTGTCCAGCAGGCCAAAGTCTACTGGAAGTGTTCAAGGGTCCTGTAAGTCAGATTCAGAGGACCAGAAGCAAATTACCAGACACAGCATCTCCCTCACTGCAGAATGAAGAGGTGAGACACTTGTTTCTCTTTCTCCAGGCACATACAGACCTTGTTGTCTCCTGGGGACTCCCAGATTTTTTAGTGTATATTCACAGTTTTTCAGAAGGATCATTTTGTTTTGCTTCAAGAGCAAAACAGATTTTAGATGAAACTCTTTTTGTGTCAAGAGAAACCAGAAAATATCATGAAGGCCATATGTAATAAAACCCAAAATCCTGGTAATTTTGCTGGCACCCAAGGAAAGCTGCTGCAGCAGAGGCATGAGAAATGGTATGTTCTCCAGAGTAATTGTCTAGGAATATTCTTAAGAGAGAGTACTGCAGCACATCTCTGCTAAAATAACACACCATGTTGTTCTGCAAGTGTCAGAGATGTGAAAACAAGTGATGATAATGCTTCTTGTCTCCTTCAGTATGAGGCCTGAGAATCCTCCTCTGTGGATCTGTATTTTTAAGATCAAAATTTGCCAGACCTTGAACAAAATTCAGTCCAAAAAAACCTTCCCAAAACCAAGGAAGATTAACTTCGGTCAGTTCTCCACTTTGAATTGCCATGAAGCCTTACAGGCAATTCCACACTCGAGGATGCAGGAAAGAGAAGGGAGGGATGGGGGCTGTTTGTGTCAGTCTGTCACTGAATGAGAGGCTGGGACATCTCAGTTCCACCCCCGAGAAGCCATTCTTAGAGGGGACACAGCCACTGTGGAGGAAATATTAAGCTGCAACTGTTCACTTAGAGGTTTGTAGTACCTTCAGAAAATAAGGTATGGGTCCTTCATGAAACAGTTATCCCTTATTCAAATAGTTCAGATTCACAGAAAACATTTTTTTAGCAAAGAGCAAACTTAACAGCATGCTAAAGACAATACAAACAACATACACAACAGAACCCAAGCACAAACATACATTTTTGTCATAAATGCTTCCAGAACAGGATTGTCACTTGTTATTTCCAAGACTTTGGACATCCAAGCATACACCTGGAAATAAATATTTCAACAGTAACATACTATAGATATTAGTTACGTTCAACATTTTTAGTTATTCTAAAACCTTCCCCAATTTGATTTTGCAGGAGGAAAGCACAGGCATAAGTGCTTGTCCATCCAACCCACAACCTTACAAACCAAAGCAGTCCTACAAGATGTCTTATCCACTCTCTGAGGGTGTCCTGTGATGTGGGGACGGAGACTTTTACTTACCCTTGCAAACATTCCTTCCCACAAAGGAGAGCAAATTTTCACATTAACCTCACTTTGTTCTCAGAACAGTACAGTCTATATTCAAAAACCTGGTTTATTACAGAAAATTATAAAGGGATGGAGAAAACATCTTTTTGTTGTTCTGTCCTCAGTGGGATATGATTCAATGCTGTCCTTGAGCTTACAAGTTCTTGCACTGCTGGTCATAAAATCTGGTAAATTTGGTACTCTTCAGACATGGTTTTCTTGAACGGAGAACAAAGGCTTAGGCAGCCCAGTAGCTTGCAGCTGTGTATGTGTTCCTTTATTTCCAGTCCAGGACACCCGTTTTGGGGTGGGTCTCCCAACACTCCGCCTGCCAGATCCAGCTGTGGGTAACGTGCAGCCGCAAACACACAGGACACAGCAACTTTATTTTTTTCCTTACTGTGTAATCCTCATAAAGTTTTCTGGTGGTTTTAATATCCTAACATTTAGTTCAGATAAAAACATTTTGTAGGGTTAAATCAACTTCAGAGACAGAAAGGAGACAACAGCGCAAAGCTGCTGTCCAAACCTGTGCCAGCCCCTCCCCGCACTCGGGAGCTGCGCTTTGCTGGGTAAAACGAACGGCCGGCACTCAGGGGTGTCACTGCAGCCATTCCAGCCCCTGGGGACACTGACCCGGACATCCCGGGCTGCATGGCATCGTGCCTTCTGACGGAATCACGGCGAGCAGCAGCGAGGTGCGCACGGAGAGTCCCAGCGCAGCCCGGCCGCCGCTCCCAGCGGTGAAAGCCTGGTGCCATCTACTGCCAGCTCCCTTCCCTGACATCCCCGTCCCCATCCCCGGGATCTGCGCCACTGCACCCGCATCTGCCCGCACCAGCCTCCCCTCTGCCAGTGATGTAATCCTGGGACTTGCTTTAAAAACCGAACCACCAATGCTCCACCTCTGAGGCAGTCAATAATAACAATAAAAACAATAACAACAATTGTATTTTCACATCCCAAAGACTTTAAATTCCAGCTTAATAACGGCATGAGTACGTAAATTTACAGCTCTGACTAGAAATTGTACCAAAATCAAGGGTAACTTAATTTCTGGGCTAATTTAACCTTTTATAATTGTATGAATGTAGTTTTCAGTGACAAAATGAATAGTGAAAGGACAGTCAAAATATGAAAAAAACTAGTACTATATAATACAATATTTAAATATTGCAAAATACTAGGTTCACACTGCGAAGTTATTGCTTATAGTAATTAGGCTAGCAAAAATAATATATTGAAATATAAAAATAGTACCTTCTAATTAAAAAAAAATCCACTCCTTAAAAAACGCACTGTTGAAATGCTAGAGCAGCTGCAATTTTAACAATGTTTAGGAATTTTTCTGTTTGGTATCATGACAAGAAAAAATGTGGTAGCAAGGAACGCAGAGGCATCAGCAGCCACCCATGCGTGTTCCGAGCTTCCCTTCCTGCTGCGGGAGCCGGCCCGGCTCATTGTGCTCTGCTGTCAAACTAGGCTCTCCCCACATCAGAGTTTAACAAATAAAATACTAAAACAGCAGTCAGTGTTGACAAAGAGCAGTGCTTTAATCCACAATTATCCTTGTAACTCTTACTACTCCTTTTATCATCCATTAGCTTTTTCCCATTATCCCATCAAGAACTGTGTCAACGCTTTTGTCCCTGGGGATTTCCCACACCACTAGGATCTGACAGACAAGCCTAGTGCTAAGCAGGATCATTACCTCTTAAATCCACTTATCTGATCCACTGAATAGTAAATTGAAAAGCTCATTAACAGCAACAATCTGATTTGTTTTCACGTGTGACAGGGTCATTCCAAATCAGCAAGAATACAGCACTTGCAATAAAAACTACCCCGTCTGTAGCATGGCAAATTGTAAGCTAAAATAAATATGGTATTTTAAACACCTCCTTCAAAATCATTTTCAAAACCCACACATGCTCTTAGCATACAAAAATAGAAAAGTAATCCCCTCCCACCACAGCAATGCAATGCCCCTGAACTTCTATGCACTATGAAAAGCACTATGAAAAATTAATGCTAGAACATTTTGGACATATAATAATAAAACACAATTCAACAACAAAGGCTGAGCTACATATTCAAAAGGCGGAGAGAAACCCTGCTGAAAGGGGTCAGAAAAAGCTGTGGAGGTGATCTCATCTGCTTAGGTCCTACAGGGAGCCCCGGGGATAAGGGCAGCAGAAGCACTCAGAGCCACACACCCCGGGCCTCCTCCCTTCATCCCTCCCTGTCCTGCTTCCAGCAAGGAGCCCAAGGCTGACACTCCTACTGCCCTCAGACACTGCCAGTGAGGAGCAGGACACTAAGTTCCAGTAGGAAACCCTTGGCTTAGGACTCCTGGAAAACAGTGACACAATGAGTCCAAATCCTTATAGCTGTAAGATTTACAGCTTCACAGGAGAATTCCGTGTCAATCCAGTGCTGTGCAACTAAAGCATGTGTGGCCAACAATGTCAGCTAACAGGAGAACATCATCCCCAGCTCACCTTTTTACACACCTGTGACTGTGAGGGAAACATGCACACAAGTGGCAACATTAGGCTATGATGTTCCAGGAGCTCCACAGCTCCAGGAATCCACTCAGGGTTTTTGATTCAAACTGGAGCTGGTGGTACCACTGTCCTCAATCTCTAGCGGCACTGCTGTGGTCAGAGGTCACAGCAGTGGCCATGGCAGCGAACAGAAAGAACAGACCAGCAAAACACCTTCAATACTGATCAGTAACAATTTCAAACATACTGAACCACATGTGAAAGCAAAGGATCCAGGGATCCTTTTTTTTCTGTTTGTACCATTATAATCACCTTATTGGTGTCAGGACCCTGAAGGAAGACAGTAGATTCACAAGCTCTGGTGCCAGGGAATTTTTTAATTATCCAGGAAATTTTATAACATCATAGAAAGATTAGGTTTGGAAGGGACTTCAAAGCCCATCCAGTGTCACCGCCTGCCATAGGCAGGGCCACCTTTCACTGTCCCAGGCTGCTCCAAGCCCCAATGTCCAACTGGGCCTTGGACACTTCCAGGGATCCAGGGGCAGCCACAGCTTCTCCGGGCTATCAGTTGTTCAAGTTACACAAACATACACTTCCCAACTCCTTGAACTGTCTCTAAAGGACAAGAAAATAAAACTGTGGAAGCAATGTTTTATAAAGCAAAATACTTGCATGTAAATACAGACCACGAAAACATAAATAATTCAGTAATCACACCAAAACTTTATTTGCTTGTCTTCCCTACTCTTTGGCCTTAGATATGTTTAATTTTGCTTTGCCTTTGGAGGTCTTCTCTTTTTGGCACTATCATTATAACTCTGAAGAAGCTAATTATATCAATTCTTAAATGTGAAGCAGATTACAGAACTGGGAAGCTCAGAATATGAGTTCCTAAAGGTTGTATGGCTCTGTAATGACAGTCACAGAAATTCAATAACAGCACTGTATGGAATGTACTCAAACACACCCCATGAAACAAATTAAAACAGAGCAATGAATCTCTCACACTGTGCAAATAAGAAAACATAAGAAAATGTTAGTTTCTACAGTTTTTATAAGGGCTATTATAATGAATTAAGATTTTGGATAATGAATCTTCAGAAAATTACAGTAAAGTTATTACCCCTAGGCACAGCGTAAATGCTGAAGATATTATAACTTCCTTGAAGCTCTCCAGGCCTCACTGCAGAGAACTATCACGGCAACATTAAAGCATTTTGTCACGAGCAGTGAGGGCAAAAGCAGACCTGCACCACATTTACCCCAGCCTGGCAGAACTGAAGCACATGAAGCACGTGGAGGGGAGCCTGTCTGTCCCCGTGGCGGTTTTGGGAATCCAAACAAAGCAGGGGTGACTGCCATGAGTTTCTACCTCCCACCTACCTGACCAACACCCCTCCAGCACCCACCAAACATCCATACTAACTGCAAGTGGCATTCTTGGTATTGAGTGCCACAACATATTTTGTAATTTCCCCAACTTTTTAAATCACATTCAGGTATTTGAATTTTCAGCACTTAAAAGCTCCATTTAACACAGCAGAAATCCAGCTCCATATCCCACACACAGCTTCAGAAAATGAGAACTGAATCCCCTAATTGGACTATCAGGGTGTCAGACCATTCATCTTTATCTCCTGATCAAACTGGCTTTTGAATCTCCTCTCCTTAGCAGAGGAAAACCTTGGTCACTTCCACTCCCAACCAGCTTTCTTCAAAAGGTAACATCTCAAAATACTCTTAGCTCAGTGCCTAAACCAAGAGAATGAGCTAATATGTTGGATTAGAGTAAACTCTCTAAATGAAGAAACTCCTAACAGGCCATAAGGAAATGCCTCAGTTAGTTCAGACAGGATCTCTGAAGACTCAGGTGGGCTTTCAGCTGCTTTGTGTATAGGCTCCTTTTGCATTCACTGCTACCTGTGTTTGTAACAACCAGAGCACCCACACCAGTTACATAAATGACATAGCCTATTTAGTCTTACCTCTAAACCTAGCTTAAAATACTGCATAAAGTTATCCTCAACTGAAAGAGACTTATTACAACATAGCATTTAAAAATTAGGAGAGTGTTATTATAATCAAGTGTTCTGTTTTAGGGTAAAGGGTAAATGTGCCGTGTGGCTCATTGTTATGGATGCTATTTCCCTCCCAGTCTGTCAAAATACTCTGCCATCACAAGCTCAGACAGTAAGAGGTATTACACAGTTCCCACAAAGGCTGTTTCCAGATCCTGTTCCCCAGTCCTTCCCCATTAGTTGGAGGATTCAGAGGAGTCTGGGGTGCCAGAGTGATTAACTCCCTGCTTCCTGCTCTATAAAATGCCCATACGGTGCCAGCAATAAACCTTCTCTTACATGGAAATTGATCTCTATTTCAATTACTATCTCTCAGTTTTCATTTACTTATTTACTTATTTATTTATTTCTCCTTTTCTTAATTCATGTTTTCTGAAAATCTTGAAAGATGTACAATTCTGCTGAAGTTATAGAGGAGACATATTATGAAGTAACTGCTCTTATTACTGATGCAGCCTGAGAGGCATTCTCTGTGAAAAACAAAGAATAAGAAAAAATAAATGGTTTTATCTGCTAGTTTTCAGTTAGCCATTATTTAAAAGGATGCTTAGCTTGAATAGTCTTGTTTAGACTTCCATTTTTGTTAAGCACTGTTAGGGAGTTTTAATTCCACTGTCTCTTGTGTTCCTCTTCAAGGCTTAAAGAACAGATATTACAGTGAAAATAAACAACATTAACAGCTGTTACTTTTTGAACATCTTCCAGAAGCAGATTTTTAGCTTTCAAAGCACGGTTATGGGCTGCACTTTCCATCAGAGCTATATACTGCACTGCAGAAATTCAAGCCACGTATGCTGTCAAGGATTTGCTTAACAATAAGCGCAAATGCTGGTTTAGAAGCCTTGGTGATTGAAATGAAGCACTATTGTGCAGTTACAAGAGTATATTTGTGCTTGTCAGAACACTCCAAAATTACTGGTACTTGAATAGCAGTAATCCACACTCTGACTTGCCCCATAACTATTTACAAGCGTGCAGCCAAATTTTATTCAGATGCTGAACTGTATCTAAATGAGTGGCCCACTCAGCACACTTACGTGCAATAAACACCAATGCTCAAGAATCAACATCACTTTGGCACTTAAAAACAAGGAATAAAAACCAGAGCTGCTTAGTATAGCTCTAAAATCTCTATATCCAAAACTATTGCACTATACTGAACAACAGCACTGCAGGTGTTATGCATCTCCAGATCAAGCCTTAAGCACATGAAATTTAGCAGGATCACATCTTTTGAAGAGGTTTTGCACCAGGGTTGTACATGACGGTGTTTTTGCACATTTATCCCAGGGCATAAGGAGAGGTGTTAGCCACCACAGCTAATACCAGCAATTTGAACAACCTCTTTGGCAAGCCAGAGAAATAAGGTAATTGTTCAACATAGGCCGGCTCCTCTGAAATACTGGCAGCATTGCCTCTAATTATAGACATCTGTCATTGCTAGCCACTCAGTAGTAACCCTGACATCAATATACAACTATAACACCACACTGCCTGGAGGCACAGCAATGGGAGCCAGATCCGAAAGGCGGGCAATCATCTGCCTCAGCCAAACTATCTGTCAAGGGCTCCTAGCCACAAATAGCTCCTACGTTTTGTATCCTTAGGATAATACATTGATTTATTTTAGATCCTCTAATATTTACAGCCTAGGCCATCTACTAAAATATAGGAACAAACCTGATGGCTGATGGAGGCAGTTATTGCTCAAAATCACCATGGAAGGGCATAGCTCACAGCATCCATGCCAACGCTGCAGCTCCTGAAACAGGCACCTGTGCCCAAACTCCCCTCCCCAAAATCACACCTGCGCATTTCCAGCTGCAGGGCACAGGTATGGCTATGCCCTCATCAGCCCTCATTTTACCTACCAACCTGAGGGAATATTTTCAGTCTTAACCTGGAGAATATCTGTGCCCAAGCAAGCACACTGAGTTCCAGTATCCCAGAGTTCCCTGTGTCAGTACAGAAGAGAGAAGCTTTGAAGAATTATCTTCAATATGCAATTTTGAAGCAGAAATCGCATTAATGTTATAAACTATGGTTACAGATTAAATACTTCACCACAGCTTAAATGCAAGCTGACATATGCTGCTAACCAAGAAATGCAGTTTCTTGAAATGTACAGGTAAACATGGATAATTCCTTTTTAATTCTAGGGTGAAAATCATGCTGAAATCCTCAGTTTCGTTGGGTTTTTTTTGTTTTGTTTTGTTTTTTTTTATCTTCATTTGAAAATTCATTTCAGAAAGGGGCAAAAAGTTTAAACTAATTAGGAATTAACTTCCTTACAATTATCTTAATTTGTTATTAACAAAGCCAAGATTTCTTAGTATGATTCACAACAGCCTGTGTTGAAGAGAAACTATTAATTACTTGAAAGACAGTTAGCTTTCAAGTGAGCTGCATTTTAAAAACCTCCTTTAAAATACAATTGCTAAATGCCTTACAGTGCTGTAATGTGAGACAGGTTCAAATCTTATTACTTCACTGAAATTAAAACCTAAGTTTTAATACTGTTCAAGTCGAACAATGATTCCACACTTTATTGCTTTTGAAATCCCTTGATGATCATAGGAAAAAATGCCCTCGAGAAAAAGAGACTCTGTTTTCGATAAACAGAAAATACAGTTTGCACTCTTAGCCTCTTTGTCATCACAAAAAAGGATTTAATGCCGATTCTTTAAAAAAAGACTTTTTTCACAAAATGTGCACCTTGTGTGCCATTTGTAAAATCAGCTCACTTTCTTTTATTTATTACTGCAGCGCGGCAAGGCAATAAAGCAGCTACTGATAGCTAATAAATTACATGCCTTTTAAAACAATTCTCCAGCTACAAAAACTTGTAACTACAAAGGCTTACATTTACATGGTACATCGTGTGAAGTGTCTACATTTATGTTCTACTTAACCACATAAATAAAATCTGACCCTTTATCAAACAGACAAGCATGAACCAGGGGCTCCACATAAGATTAAACAAAAGGTAACTTTTTAAGGTTTTCCTACATATTTACATAACCAAACATAAAATTTGCACCAGCAGTTCAGGTGGAAGTTTTTTTTAAATGAATTGCATTTTTAATTAATGTCCTTCAAGATACCTTCAGGAAAAAAAGGTGAGCACCATATTTCAATTACAGCATGATAACACTGATTTACACCTGAATCTAAAAAGTACATAAGATTTTCAATAATAATTGCAACATATTACTGTAATATAAAACAATAATTTTCCAGTACATACCATGCAAACCACGATTTGTATTTTTAATTAAACAAAGTATCAGAGCTTTGGGAAAGCATTTCTTTGTTAAAACAGATTTAAAACAAAAAACCCCTGCTGTTTTATTTCATCATGCATCTCTCCAAGAAATTCTTTAAATCAGACTTATCTATTGAGCACATTGAACTGCTCTTAAATAGTTTTGCTCCATGGCCAGCCCAGCCCTCACTGCTGATGGCACAGAATGCTGAGGTGCACGGTCTTTGCCTTTCCATCTGCATTATTTTTAGGCTGATGTGGTCAACTATTTTCATAAATTTGTTCCTTACAATTTGATTGTCTCATAAATCATTAAACTAAGCATTGCATTCCTTTTAATTGTCTCTATATCATCATGCAGCTAAAATTCAGATATGTAGTTGAAATTTTACTTCCTGCACTCACAATGATTTTTACAGCTCTTGAAGCTTTGGTTTTGCTTTGCTCACACAACTTTCCCTCTGTAGTTCTAAAATGGCAGTTCTTTAACTGAGCATGGAAACAGATCTTAACTCCCTACTCATAAAACTATTTAAAACATTGCTGTTTCCTGTTAAGATAACACCCTTGACATGTCAGTAGGGTATGGCAGGACCAGGAATTCCTCCCACAGCCCAGCATCCCCACAGCCATCCATCACTCTGAACTGAGATGCTGTGGGGCACATTGTTCACTCTGGCCAAGTACTGCTTGATGCAAAACGAGATGGGAAATAGTTTTCATACCCTTTTCCACACCTTTAATCCTAGGTTTACCTTGATAATATGTGTTTTCTTGTATTTTCCATCAGTGGTTAAAATACCAAGACAAAGACATTCCTTATCTAAAGCAGACAAAAACAAGGAAAAACAAGGTTTACCAAACCAGGTGGCCAGGATAACTAACAAAGCAGAGCCTGTGGTTTCCTAATTCAAGTTAGTCTGTCTACTTGTGGGGATGAAATATTGGTGCAATTTTAAGATGGTGTAGAATAATGAATGAATGAAGCCTGGTGTGTCTGTACCAGGAGGGTCCTTTGAGGAGCAGGAGTCTTCAAAGTGCAGAGTGGAAAGAGAATTTAATAGGACAGACCCTTAAAAACTAGAGTTTGGTTCAAGAGGAGTTACAGATATTTTTAAATATAAAAACACAGTAATATTTTCAGATACTGAAAATTCGTCAACTCTGAATTTCACCCAAGAATCCAAACTAAAACACGGGACACTGAAATCAAGCAAGAGCTCAGGAAAAAGGAATGATCTGGTCTGACCTATAAGAACACTAAGTATTTGAGAGGTATAATTTAAAGAGAAAGTTGTCAATCTTTAACTTTTGCTGAAATTAGGCAACTAAAAATATAGCCAAAATTTGGCAGAGCATACTATTAGTCAAGAAATTCCAAACACAAATATGCTGTACAGATAAGATAGCAATAGATCCAACTGTGGATCACCAGCAGGGAGCAAAATTATAGTTACGTGAGTATTTATCGAAAAGCTTACAAAAATAATAAAAACTAATGAAACCAATCAATCAAAAATGGTCAAGAACCTTGATCAGTAATTATTCTCAGTAACACATGGGGAGCTTCAGACTGCAGCCTTTGAGGTTGAAGTCGGAAACAAAGGGGTGACACCCTGAAGTTGTGCACAAAAAAACAAAGCTTGCCTTGGCACTGGCAGGAGAAACACAGACTATCACCAGGCTAGGAGAGAAAAATGCAGGGCAAAGTAAATAAAGGCCCTCACCCCACAGCTGAGTGAGGCACATAGCAGTGAACTCAGTGAAGGACAGAGTGGCTGATGCTGAGCAGCAAAACAGGAGCTGCAGGTATCCAGCCAGCAACGCCCACAGCAGCCCAGTGCCCTCCACACCCCTGGACTCCCACAGGACTCGCATGGCAGCAAGGCCATAGCATCTACAGGTGCACCCAGGCCTCCTGTGCTGCCTCTTTTCACAGTCTGACTGACAGTAACAGTCTTTAATCATGCACATGATTCATTTTGCTGACCCCTTTAGCAAACACGATGATCTTGTCTACGCAAAGACAACAGATGCTGTCAGACACAGCTGCTCTCAGCTGGAGAATCTGAAGCACCTTAGAAGCCCAGTGGAAAGGTGCTGCTGACTCACTCTTATCTTATGAGATACTGCAAAACAAAATTTTTAGTTCATATAGTTTAGCACATATATTGAGATGATGACATTAATATCTAAATAATCTAAATGTTACTGTTATTCAGCAGAAATTGGTTATTAAAGAAAATGCATAAACTAGAATGGACTTGTGCTGTTAAGAGCTCAAAGATAGTCTGTTCTATTAATGTTGCCTAAATCATCAGATTCTGTGCACATTCTTATAACATCTAAAATAATATGATTTTATATTGACTTTACATACTAAAGTTTTTACGCATCTTGTGATCAGCCACTTTATTGAGTAGATGATATTCATACAAATTATTTCATACTTAAATTGATATAAAACCCTGCTTCAGAAATAAAACTTCTGTTCCTGTCGGGGGTTAGATTTCTTCCATTTTTACTTACAGAATTTTTTCCCGTAAGTTGTCAGGAAACTAGCTACTACTAAAACTTAAGCAAAACAAAAAGAATTGGCCTAAGTCGGTAGAGGAGTATAGCACCTGGCTACACTTCTTTTGTCTCNTTTCTGTAAACAAGATAAATGTTTTTGTAACTGTACCTATGTTTATCTGTCCTTCTCACAGGAGAGGTTTCTTGATGAATATCTGTTTTAACCAATGTGATTGAAGAGGTTTGCCTTTGTTTCACCAATCAAATTAGTCTACGTAAAATAGTATAAAAGAGAGGGACTTCTCAAAAATAAAGGAGTCATTTTTGCTAAGCCTTCTGATCGAGACTCTGTGTCATTGTTTCGTGTACAACAGAGATAGGCTCTCACAAGGTTCCTAGCTCTGTTTTTTGTTGTTAATACCACAGTTATTGTTAATGCCATAGTTATTGTTGTTTATTTGCCTTGTTACACACACTAGTAAAGAACTGTTATTCCTACCCTCATATCCTTGCCTGAGAGCCCCTTAATTTCAAAATTATAATCATTTGGAGGGAACGGGTTTACACTCTGCATTCCAAGGGAGGCTCCTGCCTTCCCAAGCAGACACCTGTCTTTCAAACTAAGACAGTTCCCAGAAGACATCTTTCTCAATAGAGCTACGTGCCTCAAGAAACAACTCGTCAGTAGTGAGAATGCTCTGGAGAAATAATATGGAACCCTCCTCATGGCCTTCCTAACTGCAGTTCTTTTGATCCAAATTGATGCCAACTACCAACTCTTCCAACAAAGATGATACAGATGAAACCTGTGTGAAACACAGCACTGAAACACTTGAGATTTTGCTCCTCCTTGCTTCAGAAGAGGGGCAAGTGGAAGAAGACAGAAAACTGCTTGCCTTCCTGTGATGTTTAACAAAAGTGCATTTAAGTCTGAAAAGTGTACTTCAAAAATATATTCCGGTATGTGAAACAGACCCATATCAGGACATTACTAACATTTTCGATTACTCTACAAGCACACAAAAGCAAATGTAAGAAAGATCTCTGCACGGTCTAATAAAAATAATTTTGTGAGGATGCGCGTATCTAATGAAATATGAAGCATAGCCCAACTGCTCTTTGTTCTGCAAATTTGATTTCAGGACATGGAAAATGGTTACAGACAAGATAACGGTCTGACGGCTTCAGCCTGCACACTGCCTGGGTGAGACAGCTTATCACTGCTCCTTCCTGTGCAGATGCACAGAGATACACCAGTTGTTCTGCCTTCTAGTAATCCAATTAGGTATGAAAATCACACCCTGCTACACCACACACTGACAAAGTCTAAGACAAACTTGAACCAGATGCTCTGGAGAAAATGTTTATTTTCATTTTTGTTTTAAATAAAATACACCTTTTTCTTAAGTGGAAAAAGCCCCAGGCCTCCCTAAGTTCAAGTACTCCACAGATGAACCCAAGTTGCACTGCTCCAAACATTAGGTTGCGACTATAATTTTTTGAACACATTAGAAGCTAAAGAAGCCATGTGGCTCCTGGGGCATCTCTGGATACTATAAAAAGGAGCATTCAACTATTAACAATGAATTAGCTCGTGACTTTGTTGCGTGAGAGAAACAGGGGTGTGACAGCTTTAGAACACCTGTGAACAAAAGCGACAGTTGGCTGTGAGGTGTTCTACTAAGTCGTCATAAAGTAAGTCAGTCATACTCAGAGAATGTTTCTCCTTTCTCTCATCCAACTTCATATTCAGTGCTTTTGGCAAAATATGTCCAAACAAGAAGACTTTCCATACTATTATTTATTACCTATCTTCACTCATCTGTTATCAACTTGAAGACAGCTACAGATATTTTTCTGGGGTGAAAGTGCTGTTATGATGAGTTGTATTCCTAAAGACTGCAGAAGGAAATTTATGAAATGTCTTAACTTAGCTACAGAATTTTAGATTTAAATTGGGAGGTGGATATTTTTCTTTTCTGGCCCAAAGTAGACAAACACAGACTCTTCTCACCTCATTCCCCAAATCTATTCCCAGAGCTGTCACCGTGTTAAGAATGAGCTGCCCTGTGTGGATACCCAGCTTTCTGAGCACATCCTGCACCCTGCCAGCCAGGCTTTTAGCTCTCGGAATGCCACTAGAGGGCTCACATATTGGTATGAAATAACGTACATTGCTAGGCAGGACTGAAGTTCAAGGAATCTGCATTATTCCTTAACTAAAATTCTCTTACACACAGAAAACATTGTAGCCAAATATGTTATTGGGCCATAGCTGAACTGAAATAAAGACTGAAAATGCTCAATAATCGACTGTGCAGCTGGAGAGCTAAGTTAGCATAGGATTTTCCTTGAAAAACAAACAACTGCAGCCCTTGCTCTGTGTACACCAGGATTCACAATAAATGCAGGGCAGTCGGTGCCGTGCTATGCCATGTCATACCACAATGGTATATTTTTAACTGTAGATTTTATTTGGATTATTATATTCAGTAATTGCAGAAGTGACAGAGCTGCAGTCTCTGAATGGATTAATCAAGTGAGAGGCAGCAGAACTAATTCCGTCCTGCTCCAAGCTGATCCATCCGTGCTGTGTGACCAGTGGGAGGGAGGAGGTGGCAGCAAGTCCTGCACAAGTCAAACCTCAGAGGCACAGGGGCCAGCACCCAGAGCAACTGCAGCACCAGGGCAGCTCTAGGACTAACATCAGCCTTCTCCTGCAGAGAGAACAGAAGAGCAGATCTGGCTAAACAAGAATCAACTGCAGGGAAAAGAAATATATTATGTATGCACCAGATACGTACAGCATATTTTTATTCCTGTCCACATTAAGCTGTGCTCCAAGACAGCAAACCCAATGGGAGAGAAATAAATCCATCAATTATTAAAGGAATTAAATGGAAAATATTTTGATGGCAAGTGATAGACTCTAAACATTTTTAATTTTAGAGCTAAAAGGCAATACTATATATTTTAGGTAAAATATTAGTTCACAATGCATCTCATTTGACTTAAAAAGCAACTAAATAAAAATTAACACATCAGCATGAGAACAAAATTAACAGTCTATGGCAGATGAATCCTCTATTGCACCTGTCCTCCACTGTGCAAAAGAACATCAGCTTGCCACTGATTATTTCTTTTTGACATGATTTATCACCTACTATTCTTTAAACTTGATAAAGGAAATTAATCTTTGATTGCAGGAGCCACTGGAGGTTGTCATTAGTCATGTAGTTTGGTGAGGCTGCATGTGTTTCATTTACCAGCCACAAAGAAATGAAAGCCCAGCAGCCATCACTGCCTGCTTCAACTGCCTCCCTGACCCACCCAGGAGAAAAGACAACTGAATTCCAGACATGGGATATTAAGCAGCTACTCCAGGACTGACTCACATAAACAGAACAGAGTATTTGCTTTTCCAGAAAGAATGCTGATGCCCTAAAACTGATGTTCTCAGGAAGCAAATGAATTCTAAAGAGCAACAATTTGATCTGAATAACATATATTTCAAGCTAGAAGTCTACCGAGTTGTATCAATAATGTGATTTTATGCATTAAAAAATGAAAATTGAACCTTAAATAATTGTATACTCATCTAGAAGACATATCAGAAAAATCTCAGCCAATTTCAGCCAGCAAATGTGCACAAACTGAAAATCCCTTAAATTTGTGGGCTATGGCTGGGCTATGTCCATCAGCCCAGAGCTCTCCTGCCCAGCACGTTTGTGTCTTTGCCACACCATGCTCAATCTCACCACAGCTTTCCGTGTCCAACTTCCCCTGGGCCCACTGCTCCCCTCAGCTCAAACTCACTGTCCCCCCTCTAACTGGTGAGCATGGGAGCACCTGAAAGAGGGACAAATGGCAAATCTCATTGATTTTATTGACCATTCTTCACAGCACGGCAGAGAATCCTTCTGGACCAAGCTGAGTTCCAGGAATCATCTCCTCAGCAGCAGAGGCTGGGACTGGGAAGGGCTGGCCATGGGCTGAGCACCCCGAGGGGACCCAGCCAGCCCAGGGCTTTTGGGGTGCTCCGAGCTCAAGGAACCACAGTGAAACTCTGCAGAGCACCTTCCAGGGAGATATTCCCCAGAGAGGGCCCAGAGCTGCTCAGGGAAACACATTCAGGAAGAAACAGTGGTCCAAAGCAGAGGAACTGTTCCAAAGCAAGGTGTATTTGGAATCTCGCTGTAATCCAGGCCCAGTGACTGGAGCAGGACACCCAGAGACAACCAGGGGCACCCAGGGACACTCA
>VYZR01038060.1:0-49267 GCA_013400675.1 Oxylabes madagascariensis | reverse complement strand
ACTTGTGTTAATTGCATGATACTTTTCAATACAGATTTTTGTGGCAGGAGAATATTTCAGGGAAGTTTGGTTTCTTCTTGCTCCGAGTTTGCTTAAGAAATCAACCAAGCCTTTAGCTGGCAACAATAAAGGAGACAAGAATTGAAAAAATTCCATTTTTCCTGTGCTACAGGATTGACTGCTAGACTAACCGGCTTTTCTTATTTGCAGTTCTCCAAAGGCAGATCTGTATATTGGGGGGGTTTTTTTGGTTGGTGTTCGGTTTGGATTTTTGTTTGCTTGCTTTGGAGTTTTTGTTTGTTTGGTTTTGTTTGTGTTTTAACTGCTTAAGAGGTGCATTTACAGTAATTTGTGTTTCAAAATGATTTACTAACCAGTAAGTTCCTGCCAGAACAGTACTCCCCTAAATTTTAAAGCCTTCCAGGTAGGTCTCATTAACATTCTCTTGCAAGATCAGTGAGAGAAGNTGTTGACATTTTTTGGTTGTGGTGTTTTTCTTCCATCTCAGTGACCTTTACTACTCTGGTATCCCTGGTGTCTATTTGCCGTGCATGATTCTGTTTCATATGTAATTAGTTTCCTCTTTGGTGTTGATTTGTCTATCCTGAGCCTAATTAAACCTTAATTGCTCTCTGATACCTGTGTAAGGACTCTTTCTGCGTATGATTTGCTGCTGCACAAACCCACACTCCCTTACTAGACTAGCTTAGCCAGACCCTGAGCTGGCTTAATACCAGCTTTAATTTCAGAGTCTTTGTGTTCCTGTTTCAACACTTCACTTTTTATCTTTCATTTCCCTCCATCCCTTGGCCGTCATCTACTTCTACTGCAATGCACTGTCACCTTTGGGGCTGCCCTGCTATGTGACTGGGAGAGAGGAGGGTGGGAAGGTTGCAATTACA
Organism: Oxylabes madagascariensis; assembly: GCA_013400675.1. Classification (NCBI taxonomy): domain Eukaryota; kingdom Metazoa; phylum Chordata; class Aves; order Passeriformes; family Timaliidae; genus Oxylabes; species Oxylabes madagascariensis. The sequence continues at coordinate 48,365 of VYZR01038060.1, read as the reverse complement.
GCAGCAGCCTTGAGGAGCCCTAGAGTCATGTGAATAGGAGCATGTGAATTCTTGGAGGGGGCTAATGGACTTGGCAGAGATGCTTCTGACTCTGCTTCTGCTAAAACAGTTATTCTTTATCCTTCATAGAGAGCGCATCTGTTTGAGTACCAGGTGATGGATGGGAGTCAGGCTGTAGTAAAGAATGTATGAACAGAGAGCAAAGAGCTTTAAGATGTCTGAAAAGGTGTTAAAACAGTAAAACTGCCCTTTATCTATTCAAAGCCAGTTGTTCTGTTACCCTTAACCTTTGATAACTTTGTATTTATTGTCCTCAGGGGTCACCATACTTCTACAAGTTGCAGAAGAGCTGTGCTGAGGAGCAGTAGAGTTGTAGGAATACACTGCATCTGAGTTACTTAGTACAGCCTTCATCAAGAGGGTTTGTGAGACTGCTGCCAGCACATTTATAAGCAAAGGCTTAAGGAAAGGGCAGCAGTTCTGTGGATTACATCCATCTAAATTGTTGCCAGATNATTACCAAGCCTAGAAACTTTCAGTATCTTCATTGCAGCAGCTTTGCCCAGGTTTTCACTGTGTGATTGCTTATTTATATGCTTTGTACACGTTATTTTTTCCAAAACTCGTTTATTGTGTGCTCTGCTTGTTCTACCTCTTAAGGAGAACTTCAAAATCTGAAGTTGCTGATGCTCTGAATCAGCAGCTCCCTAAGCCAGTGCCTGTGGTGAGTCTGTTTGCAGTATTATCAAGAAATAGGGTGGCACTGTTCAAAGGAAAAAGAAATACCCAGCCCTCAGGGAATGTGTGGTTTGAGAGGAGCAGTACCTTCACGGTTTTCTTGACTCTGATGAGAACAGCCCTGCTGAGCTAAGGCCTCCTGCATGTGCACCACGTGTTTGTTCCCCAGCATGGCCTTTCATCAGCACAGTGGCACACTTTGCAAGAGAGGACTGCCCCCTTTTCTAGCTGGTGTTGAGAGGGTATCTGCCTTTCCTAATGCAATGAAAGGGACAACTTGGTTTATGCATTGGGAAATTGGTTTTGTCTTCAGTGTTATTGCCCCTTCTGCGCAGCTGTGCAGTCTGAGCTGTCAGATACCGAACTTAGGATCTCCTGATGCTTTGCTATGATTTTAGTTGGTTTTTTCTTCACTGCTGAAATATGTTCATTTTTGCAGTCCCATGAAATGAAGATTCCTTCTGCCTGGGAGCAGAAATGTCTTCTCCAGAAGTGGCTGTGGCCANGGTTTTTTTGTTTTGTTTTTTCTGACTACCATTTCCCTGAAAATCGCACATCCAGTACTGAGGTGGTAGGGAGACAATGTCTGCAAATCAACAGAATAACAAGAAGAAATATCTGAGTTCTGTTGCTCTGCTTTTGTCTCTGAAAAATGCTGTGGCACCATTTCTAGCTCCAGCATACAGGGAGGGGTTTTCCAGAACAAGTTGTTCATGGTCCAAAATGGACCAGCCAGAGGGAGGGTAAGTCACTGTCACAAACCAGGATGAATAGGTTGCTTATCTGATCCATCCTGAAATGTCTAATCTGTCACAGCTGCCAGAATCTGGGTATGTGCTGGAGGATATGCCATATTTATGTAACATCTTGGAGGGTGTGCAAGAGAGGGGTGAGGCTGAGGGGGAAGAAGTGACATTTAATCCCCTGCTTGCTGAACCCTAAAGGTTTGCTTTGTGTTGGTCTGCTCCCCTGCACTTCCCTCCTACTTTAATGGTAGTGTTGAATGACAAATGGAGGCAAAGCAGTGAAAACAGGAAACGTAATCCCTTAAAAATAACTGGTGGGAAAGGAGGAAAGAAACTGTAAATAAAGGAACCCCTGCTTTCATGGGGCAGTTCCAGAGAACAGCCAGTTGCTTGTCAACAAGAAGGAGCTGATACTCTCTGAGGTTACCAGAGAGTCTTTCTAAACTCCTGGAAGGGTGAGGAAGACCTAAAAGCAGAGGAGCTGTGGTCTGCTCTGTGTTATTTTTGTTGTTTGTTTTGGTTTTGTTTCTTTTTTAAAAGAAGGTTTAGAACCACTTGTCTGGACTACAGCGTGAGGTTTGGCTGGGATGTGATTTATATTCACACACTGTTGCAGGCTGTAGAGGCCCTCAGTTTTGTGTGGCTGTGAGAGGCCAGCCTTGCTTCTGTATTGTCATTTAGTCATAGAGAGCAGAAGGGGTGGAGGAGAGCTGGCTGCAGCAGTTGTATCTGTGTGGGGAGGGAGCCATTTAGAGCAGTGAGGAGCTGCTCAGCAGGACCTGTGTGCCTCAGACTGGTTTTCTCACTTGGCTGTCTCTGGACCCTGGTTCTTGTTTCTGCTATGTAAGAAGGGGTGGGAGTGTCACAGCTTTATTGCACACCCAGCAGAGTTACTGTTTGAGGGGTGGACGGAATAATGAGTTATGGTAGCACAACAAAAATCTCTGTCGATGGAGCATTTTAGAAGGCACCATGTTACTGCTTGGCAAGGTTGAAGGCACAAAACTTGATCAAAGATGCCAGATAGAGACATCCTACCAGTTCTGGTGGTTTATCTCACAGGTCTTTTGATGGTATACCTTTGGATGGGTGTTGGATGGAGTGCCTTCAGTGGGAAATTCTTGAGGTTGAGTGAAAGTGAAGAAAGCAGAAAGGGGAATCTCTAGACAGCTCTTACACCCTCTGTGAATAGCAGGTGCTGAGTAGCTTGTGGAGAAGTGACTTAACCTAAACTGGTAACCAAGGTTCTGCTAGAGCCCAGCCCAGCTTTCCCAGCTCCCATCTCCTGATCACCTTATGGGGACGGTAAAAGGCAATTGGCAGTTTGCCTTCTGACTGTGCTGATTCCTGTTGTACAAGAAAGCCTGAAGGGAGTGGAATCCCTTTGGTGCAGCACAGGACAGTGAAAGGAAGTGGGGCTGTTGAGGGGGATGTTCTTTACTTCTTTGCACCTCTGTCATCTTTTTGTGGAAGACGAAGAGGAGGATTTTCTTCATAAATTGTTTTGAATGTCGCTTACTGCAAAGGGAGACCAAATCCGTGGCAGAACTGCCTGTGGATGTGTCTGAAATGCACCTGTGGCAGCTCCCTTCATTAGGAGCAGCCAGTGGCACTGCCAAGCTTTGGCTGTGCTCACGTGTTCTAGTTAACTTTGGTTTGGATACCTTTCCTGAAGTAAGCTGGGCACAGATTTCCTTTTTTTCCCCTAAATCTGTAAGGATGAGGGAGCTCGAGCAGCTCTGTAATATCTCATCTGAAATAGCTAGAGGAAGAAAATAATTGACATGGATCAGTACTTTGAGCCTTTTGTTTCCAAGTGAGCCACGTTAATGGAAAAATGGTTCCAAACCTGTGCCCAGGAACTGCCGGGTGAGGACTGGTGGCCACAGTTGCATGGAATGTGGCAGCAGCTTGGATTCTGCAGAGTCTGGGCTCAATAAAGGGATGCAAGAAAGGTAGGTGAGAAAGTTGGATGACTCACCTGTTTATTTCTTGTTTTCTTAGGACTTCTGTTAGTGGGGTGTGGATCTATAGTAGTGTTAATTTAACTGTAATTAAGTCAGTGTTAAAGAAATTTGCCTGCGCATATTTTATGTAGTTTCAGCCACTACTTGTATGTTTGTGTATGTTTTAAAAGTTTGAGAAATACTGTTTGTGTGGCTCTTGCACTCCAGCCTCTCTGCAGCTATGCTTCCATTCTGGAGTTCCTCAGAGCGCTGCTGCTTATGCACTTGCCTCATCTAACCCCTGTTAATCCAAGAATTTAGTGCTCAAACTTCTGCTGCCTGGCCTGCCCCTTAAGTTTGCAAGAGTACATGCAGAAAACAGCTGGTGGACCAGCTGTGACAGCATTAAAAAGCAGAAGGTGCTGTCAAAGCTGAGCTGATGTTCATTACCTGAGCTGTGCTGTGGAGTGAAACTCCCTGCTTAGCTTCAAAATTGCAGGATAGGCCTGGGAGGAGTGTGATAGGTGTCTATATTTGAGTGTCATTGCTTACCTGAGTTTAGAGGAGTAGCATTGCTTCAGCTGAAGGAACACTGAGGAGCAGAGGAAGGCACAGAAGGATTTTTAAAAGGGAACACACATTTCATGTGTTACCACTGACTGTGGTAAATGTTACCCAGGCATGTTTCCTTGGTTCTCCCATTGTTCCTCCTATGGTTACTCTGCCAGTTTTGCTTTTTATCTTATGTTTTATGGCCAGAACTTGGAGGACTTGGCTCCAGGGAAAGCTGCAGCTTTTCCTGCTGCTTAGATTCCCTTTCTGTGGCCACCGCCCTCCAAACTCACTGCACTGGGCTCCAGCTGGGTTCTGCTGAGAGCTGTCACCTGTTCAGCTGCTGCTTCTCTTCTGTGGCTTTGTCACTTGGCGCTTGTTGTGACCCAGCTGTTGCCTGTGGAATGGGAGCTGTCACACACCCTGGGTTGGCATCTGCTGCTGGCTCTGGGGCAGGACTGAGCCCTCCAGCTCATGCCAGTGCTCACGGCCGCTCGGGTTTGTTCTTGTCCTTTGTCACCTGCATCTTCCCGAAGCCTGGCTGATGGAAGCTCTGCGTGACTAAGGTGCTTTGTCAGACAGGCTTCTCTCCACTCCTTTTCCCAGAAAGGCTGCAGGCAGGTGAGATTGTACTGTGCTTCACATTTCCTTTTTTAAATTCTCCAGCCTTAGGTGGACTTGGAATTCCCCCAGCATTAAACATTAGCCCTCAGAGTAAATAACTAAGCTGGAAGGGAGGAGAGGATGCCAATACCTGGCATCTGTGTGCTTGCTCTGTTGCCCCGTTTTCCCGAGTCCTTTTTTGTCCTTTGCTGATGCTCTCCCGTGGGTGTGTTGGGGAGAACCCCCGCTCCCAGCCCCCTCGGATCTCCCTGCAGCTGCCAGGGCAGGGAGGCACAAAAGCTGCCTGTCTCTGCCTTGGGGAGACAGCTGATGGCTCAGCCGTGCTTTAGGAGCTTGTGCTCTGCTACAGGTGCTGGGCGGGGGATGAACACTCTGCTGCTGTTTCCGTGGGGACTGGTGGGAATTTGGGAATTTTTATCTGCTGCAATGGGGAGTGACTGAAAGGGATCCTCCACAAACATGCTTTGAAGGGTCTTCAGCCTTTTCCTGCCCAGTGTAGCAAGATGGGATTTCCTCTGCCTGCCGCACAGATTAGTTTGTTAAAGAACTGTAGATTGCTTTTGGAGCACAAGTGCCTTTGTCAAGGTTGCTGTGCACGTCTGGAACAAGGGTTATTTCTCTCTTAAGAGGAGGAATTTGGAGTCAAAATTTGCATTTTGAAAGTTCTGTGCGTTGTCTCAGTGGTACCCTGTCACTTGTAAATATTCATCACCTTCAGAGAGACGAGTGAGGGTAGTTCGGACCTTTCCTGAGAAACCTACCCTAGAAATCCACGTATTTGTGCAGCTCTGATTAACAGCCATTTCGATCAATTTGGAATCTGTTGTAAATTAAAGTGTACAGGCAGATTTTGTCCTTCCATATTTTTTCTATGTGGAAGATGGAGAATGGTGGGAAGTGGAGAGGAGTATGGAAGACAATACTATTTTTGATTGTGATAGGGATACAAAGAATTCCATTGTGTAAAGGCTGCAGTGAAGGAGTATTCATCTTTGATAACAGCCTTTTTCTCTGTAGTCTTTGTGTTTAGGTAGTGCCGAGAGTGTGCTGTCTCCAGGTACAAATGAGTGACTAAAGGACGGTGTAAAGTGTGACAGAGAATTTTCTGCTTATGTTTTAAATAGAAAACTGTTACCTTATTACACGAATATAGTTGGATTTTAAAAGCTTGAGAAAATTACTGCGTGGATAGACAGTCATTGAAAGCTGTGAAGATGAAACAAAACTGAAATTGTCTTTTCTTGTGTTTATTTTCACTGATAAACTTCATGCATCTTATGGCAGGAAATTAATGCTCAACAGGAGCAGAATGTCTGGCTCTCCTGAGGTGTGGTCAATTCTGTAACTTTTGCCCTGCTGAAGCCAGTGACACTCAAAATGACACTTAGTATCTGTTACCACAGTTTCTGCGTTTATTTTAGCCTTTTTTCCATATCCCTGGCAAAACATGAGCTGATTCTTGCATTGGCTTGTTTCTTGCAGCATAGTGGTAACCACACCCAGAGTTCAAGTCCCAGCACACTTTACATTCCTAATTCTTTAACTGCTGAAATACTGGTCAGAAAGTGCCAATAAATTTAGTTGGGGGAGTACTTTTTTCTGCAGGAGTCTGAAGTATCTGGGAGTGTACTGTAACCTTAAAAATCTAAATGTGTCATGTACACCTGTGAAACCTGATGAAGAAGGTTCCTCAGAGCTCTGCCTGGCACATTTGAAGCACTGTCTGGGTGAAAATCCGTGATTTAGAAAAGCCTTGTAGTACCAGCTCTGAAATCCTGTTCATTGTCTCATGTTGATTTGCCCATGTGAACATATCAGAAACCCTTCTTATTCAAAAGAGGTTGGTCTACAGAGTATGACATCATATACTGAATTCTGATTCCAGAATGTCTTAATGCTAATTGTTACAACTGAAGCAGTATGTTCCCTTTGGATGACTTTTAATTAGGGATACACTGTCCTTGGGAGACTGTGTCCTCTTTTAGCTGCAAAGCTGGACTTAAGAATGAAAATTAATGAATCAGCTGACTGGAAAATCTGTATCTTTTGGTTTACTTTTTTGTAGCATTTCTCTGCCAGTCTATCATAACCAAGGTTAGAGTTTATACTGAAGCTGAAAACTGGTATGAGACAAGGGTAATTTATTAAATGAATTTTTGCTGAGACTTTCAAAGTCATGATTTATCTCTGAGCAGGAGGCCAGACTCCTTGTGCTGGTACAGCAGAGTGATGTTCCCACAGTGCTGTCCAACTGCACTGGCAAGCTGAGTCCTCTTCTGCCAGGAGATGCCCCTTCCTGCCTTTGGGTCTCCCCTCCTCTCTGGGGTTGCAGTTTTGCTGTGATCAGAACTGAGGCTGCGGAAATACCTATATAATTTCTTAATTCCACAAGTCAGAGAAGCAGCCTATAAAGCATGTAATGTTGCCTCTTTTTTCCTGTAGTGAAGTGTAATTTGTGACTGGGCATGGGCCTGGCATCAGGCAGGTTCTTCATTGGAACTGGCATCCATTCTTTTTGCTCTGTGTTGCCTCTGAGGTAACTGTTTCCAGAACCATCTCTTTGCTGCACTCCTGCTCTGTTGGTGCCGACTTAACCAGACTCATGGCTTGTTCATTGTCCCTTCCTTTGATGTCCTTGCTGTCGCTGTAAGGTGATACAGAGGGAAAGAGGTTTTTATCACTGCAGTAATCCTCAGACAGCTGGTTCTGCTAGTGATGAAAAACTACTTCATACTCTCCAGGAGGCTAATGCCTTCAGAATTTGTTGAATAACTGTGTTATGACTGCAGGCGTAATAAGCTATAATTGCAGATAAATGCATGTACAGGTTGGTGACTGACACCATTTTTGTGCATGCATAATGTCCTTATCTGTGTTCTTTTGGATAACTGTTGCAGTCTGGTCTCACTTGCTCCACTGTGGCAAAGCTGAGAGGCTTCTTCCCTAGGAAATCTGGTTTTACAGTGTTCTGATAGCAAGACAGACAGACTCCTTCATGTGTGCTGTAAAAGATGTGCTTCTCATGTTATGGTTTGCTGTGCATATACTATCAAATGTTTTAACAGTCCTGTGGAGAGTGTTAATGGTTTTTGTGGGGTGTTTTGGTATTGCAATGTGCAGAATATCTTATGGTTCAAGAGTAAGGCCTTTTCTCTTCACGTTTGTGTGGTGCATAAAGCGTGAGCTCATTTGAAACTCTTGTGTCAGAAAATACACAATCCTATTCATTGACATGCCAGGTTTTGACATCCAGTATTGTCTGTATGCATAATGTAAATTTGTTTGTTTAGTCAGCATAAGAGCTGTGACCCTGGAAGGCTTTGGCACTGCTTAACTGTTTCCTACTTGCTAAAGGTAAAGCCTTGAGTGGAGTGGTTTGGTCACCTGGAGCATCGTGACTGCCACAACTGCCCATGGAAGGTGAGAGCTATCCTTTCTTGGGGCAGAGGCTGATGCAGAGCTTCTCTTCCAGAGTCAGTGTAAGGAGGCAGTGGCTGCTGCAGAGCTCTGTGCAGGCCCTAATTTCCCTAAATATTTAATTGCATGGTGTAGATTACCCATTGCTGTGTGTCAGTGTGGTCTTTGCTGTCTGTGTGTGCTGCACAGTGTGCTGCTCGTACAGCCCCTGAGCTCACTGTGTGCCTTGTCAAATCTGAGCCCCTGTTCAATGACTTGCCCCAATCATTGCCCCAGGGTTACTCCTTTTCCTCACTGAGGGGCACTTTCCTGTTCGTTTTAATTATGAGTATTTCTTCTTTCTATTTTAAATAAAATACTGTATCTTTTTTTTTCTAAATTGACAGGTAGTCTTGTAGTACACTGTTAGGAGCCATTGATTAAACAAAATATTTGGATTTGCTAATCTAAGTGTTTTTCTTCCTTCTTTTTATTTTACATAAACATTTTAAAAAATTGCAACAGGTCAAAGGATCTGCAGATCTTGGCTGTGCCTGCTTGTACATACTGACAGCATCTTGCTTTGTGTTTCTGGAGGAGGGGTTTTCTCAAGTAGCATGTGCTTCAAAACACTGGAATACTTGACTTTTTAGTGTTTCTTCTGACAAAATGTTCTGAGATATAGTCCCACTAGCTTCAGTGAAAAGAACTTTCTCAAATGAATGATAAGAATCTTTTTCTGGTAACAATTTCTTTCATATTTCTTGGTCCTGGCCCACAGGTATCTCAGACTTTTCACTGGAGGGAAAAAACAGTCTTTGAGGAAGAGACCAGACATGTACATTTTTAAGCCCACAGTAGTAAATATTTCAGTGCATTCTGTGTAGGGATCACCTCAGGAGTTCAGTTTAGAAATGTCTCTGAAGTGTAGACTATCTGCTGGAGATCAGGGCTGACAAGCATCCACATAGGATTTGACTTAACAGAAGAAACCAGCTTGGAAGTGGAAGCACAGAGAAAATCTACTTAAAGTGCTGGGCAGCATTCTGATGAACAGAGCACATTATTCAAGTGCAGAAACTTTGTCTCAGCTGTTTGACTAAGACTTTCCAAATGTTTGATAGTACAGGCTTGTTTTCTTGCATCTCATTTCTGTGACCTTATTTCATGTTAAGTCTAAAGATGGAACTCCAGATTTGTAATGGCAATTGCCATGCTGATAGCTGTCTTTAGGAATGTGGCAACAACTAAAAAACATTGGAGAATGCAGCGCATGAGCATAAATGAGAAGCACAGTTGTTGAAATGGGTTTAGGAATTCACTTAATCTGCTTCTGTATTTCTCCAAGTGCTGTCTGTCTCCTTTTATTCCAAGGGACAAACATTATCTATAAGGATGGGCAGGGTGACAAGGGTATTAAAAGTGCATCTGTTCTGTTATAGCTTGAGGTGGTAAGAAATCCAGGCTTTACAGTGCCGTGATGTTTAGAGTACGTTTTCTTTGCCTGTGGGCAGCAGCATGCGCAGTTAAGGGGCACCAAGTTAGTTTTCACACACCCTTCTTAAATCATGCTATTGTATTTTGGGACAAAAGAAAAGGCAGGACTTTGGCACTTCCTGGCATTTGTTGAAGTAGTGGAACTGCAGTATATTTTAAATGCCCCCCACCTCTTCTTTTTTGCTCAGTCATTTCTCTGGTACTCTTTAAGTGATGCTGCTACCTGTGCCTCCCTGGGAAGGATGAGACGGCAAAGCTTCCTCCTCTGTTAGACTGTGGTCTTCAAATTCCTTTGTGTTAAAGGGAGTTAATGTGGCTAAAGGCTAGTTTGAAAAGCTTTGCCAGTAAGTGTTGCTCTCCAAAGAATGATTATGCACATCAGCTATTCACCCTCAGTTTTCCTAGGGAGAGCTGATTTTCTCTCCTGCAGAATTGTAAGATTTGGTTACTTCCTGAGCCTAAAATAATGTGCCCTGCTGCTTAAACCTTGTTAGCAAGCTTAGACTTGCTGAAGAAGCATTTACTTCTTCTACTTCTCAAACTGTCAGGTTTTCAGATTATCTTTGCTTGTGTCCTGCTTGTAGAGCCAGGTGGAAAATAATAAAGCCCCTCTGCTTATCTGTGGTCAGCAGTGACTGAAAGGGGGAGCTTATCTCTCCTCCCCATGTGTCCTAGAGGAAGCCAGGCTGAAGCAATGAATCCCCGTTCCTAACAACAGGAAAACCCAGAATTTGACTTAAAGGGGGGTGATTGATTGGAGAAAACAAACAAACAAACAAAAGGCACCAAGTAATTGGGATGGGTGTCAAGTGGCTGAAGCTCCATTTGTGGTCTGCTCAGGTGTGGCAATGCCCGGCTGCCTTCCCACTTCACCTACAGAGCTCCCAGAGCAGCGCTGCTTGGGCTGCACCAGCAGTCTGCTTATGTGTGCTGGAGGTCACAGCAGCATCCCACAGATTCATTTTTATTTGTTTTTTGACGTTTCATTCTGGAGAAGCACGTACAGCAGGTTTCAGCTCAAGGAAGAGCAGAGGGGTGGTGCAGGATATGTACAGGAGCTGGCTCAGTCTTTGTTAACCTTCCTCACACGTCAGTCGTGTGACAGCAGATGTGATGTTGTATTCCAGGGCATGATTTCAGGAGAGCTGCAGCTTGTGTGGGAGGCATGCCCTTACACAGTGACCTTCCTACCTGTAAGCTCTCAAAATAATGATGCATAAGTGTTCAAGAGGATGTCAAGTCAATTACTGTGTAAGCTTGTCTGAGGACCAGCTGCTGGGACTGGCATCCATCGAGGGTGCAGAGGGGTAAAAACTGTAAACATGAGTGAACTTGAGACTGAGGCAGATTTTTCTCCATGCCCTTGCAGAAGGTTTGACTAAAGGACTGATAGTAGAAAAGGTGAAAGAGGAGTAAAGTACTGCTTCTAGAAGAGCTTGACTGCAAAATACTGCCTTGATGGGGATAATATGCAAGATTTTGGGGGTCCTGGATTTGTGTCATTCTGAAATTCTTCTGTTGTGTATGGCAGTGTGTGTTCCTTGTTTCTATAGTAACTTAAAGCTGTCTAGTTTTCCATGTCTGAAAAAGCTGTTCCTGAGTGATGCTTTGGAATTTCTCTTCTTTGCTATTGAATAATTCAGCCCTTAACTGTATAGGTTATCCTAGTTCACTTACCAAACCCTCCCTGCTATGAAAAACTCAAGTGAGAAGCCTAAGAAGAGTTAATTACCTGTAGGAAGCGACTTTTGTCCCAAAAAACTGCAAATACAGTTTTTTCTTACTTTTACTCTACAGTTCTGAGTATAGTGGGATATTATCTCAGTTTAAAAATGGAGAAAGTCAAGGCATTGCTGGATGCTAATCTGGCTCTTCCTAGAGTCGAACTGTTCACCTACAGAACAAAAGACCTTGATCTCAGCTGTTGTCTTTCTGTAACATGTCCTGAAAGTAATGAATAAAATAGTAAATTCGGCACATCTATACATGTCAGAAAGTTAAATGGAAGAACTTGAGGTGTTGTTTAAAAAGCCACATTTCTAAAATATCATGGCTTTTCCCTGTTACATGAAAAGGATTGCTGTCCCAGATAGTTAGACACAAAGGGATTTGATATACAGCAGGATTTTGTGCCATGTATTGTCTTAGTAACCATGGTGCCCCACTGTCAAACCTCGCAGAAGAGTTTCCTAGACACTTTCCCAGTGTTTGCTGTGAATCACTGGCTCTTTTTTTTTTTAGTTGGGCTTTGTACATCTACACGATCCAGAGAAGTCCAAGATCATGGTGCCAGACTCATGAAAAATGAACTGCCCAGGTGATACTGGAAGTAGAGATATTTTTTACCCGTTTCCAGAGCAGTCTGATTGTACTCAGAGAGCTGTGATGGTATAAGCAATTGAATTTAAGTTTCTGAAATACTTCTAATTTTCAGCAGTCCTGGAGGTGTGGAAAGTGCTTTCTGCCTTGGATTTGCTGCATGCCAGGACTTCTTTTCTCCAGCTGTCGTTCTCAGAGAATCCACCTTCTCTCTGCCATCCGGTCTTTTTGGATCGAATTCTCTGTTTGTCACCAGCTCTTCTAGCCTTCTATGTCTCCTCAGCTGAGATTTTTGTTGCCAGCCTTGCAGACAGAAGTGTACCTAAATTAGGCTTTAGTCCTCCTGATTTGCAGCTCTAGCTCAGCATAAATCTGTTTTTCTGTAAATTAGTTTTACCCTTTGTGATGGAATTTTGCTATAATTCTGGTGTTACCAGGATCATTTATTAGCCACTGCCAGGAGAGGCATTAACACTTACATGCATGTATAATCTATTACAAAGGTGACACTGAATGGTTCCCAGGTAAGGGAGAAAAAGGTTTCCATTCCTTTAATGGGGTGAAAATCTCTGTAGCCAGGAATTCGTGACCCTTTCAGTGGAATACTGAAGGAACATTCAGAAATTACTGGGATTTGTTTGCTTGTGCAGAAGAAAGTTGTTTGATGTGTTTCCGTTTGAAGCAACTGTTTTTGAGCTTCTATTTCAAGCTTTTTCTTCAGTCTTTTCTTCCATTTCTTCTGGACAGTACAGCAGGATGTCTGTGCTCCATTTCTTGCAAGGAATGACATCCACAGAAATGCCACTTCTTTTTCCATGTGCGCGCTCTTTTCATCCCTGATTGAGAGCCTTGCTCTGTAGGACCACGCTCACGGGCTCTGCCGTTTAAAGAGTGGAAGAGGTTTTTGGCCTTGCTTGCCATTGGTATAATACTCCTTGTACCTGGCATGAGAACAGAGGGAAAGGCCAGCACTGGGAACAGGGAAATAGGTTTGACTAGACCTGTTGTTACCATTTAAAGAAACTAAGCAGAAGGGGCTTGTCCAAGGTGGTTTCCTCCTTCCCTTTTATCAAACTCAATAACCATGGACAGTGGAGAGGGAGAGATTTAAATTACCCAGCAAATAGATGGGGAGTAACTCCTGACATCAAAGCTTCTATTCATGTCTTCTCCTCCTCCTCCTTGCATCCCTTAAATAATATGTATTTTATACACGGCTTTTGGGCCTATTGATTGAGCTGGTTTTGGTAGGTTCAAAATGGGAATGTGGTGTTTTGAGGCTGGGAACTAAACCACAGAGCTGAGCTCACTGGGGAGTGCCTGAAGTTTTATGGCCTTGGCCTCCCTTTGCTCGCAGGCCTCCAGATGTGGAGGGCTGTGTGCACGACCCACACTGGCATTCTTAGGATTTCTGTAATGTATGGACAGCGTTCAGTAGGAAAAGCAGATTATTAACAGAATTTGAAGGAGGTGGGATCTTCACTGAAAGTTTCCTCTTCCAAGTTTCTTTCCAAGCTGCACAGGGCAACCTGCTGGGCTGGAAGCCAGGTTTCCTGGCCTCTGTGCAGCAATAGGGTGTAACATTCTTCAGAGCATTTTCATAAAACAAGGCTGGAGAAAGAGGAATATTCACATCCAAAAACTTTTCCAGCCTTTTCCAACCTTGTGGGCTAAGCAGGAGGAGTCCCAGCTTTTTGGAAGGCAAAAAAAAGCTTTACATTCTGTTCAGAAAGAAGCAGTGAGGAGAGGCGAACTTGTCATCTCTAGAGGGCAGATTAGAGAGGAAATACTGTTACTGGGAGAGAGGGATATTTTAATCCTGGACTGTTCATATGCCTGAAAGGGGAGTTTGGGTTTGAATGAGAAGTTGTACATCCAGAGGGATGCTCATTTTGCAGTATGGTCATTCCAAGTTTTAGCTGAGTGGATTTTAAACCCAGTTTTTTGAAGGCACAAGCCTGCCTAATGTCCCTAGTGCCTCTCTCTCCACATTCCCAGTTACAGGATGGAATTGCCTGTGCTTCCATGTGACAGTGGGACCTGCTGCTCGTTTGCCACACCTGCTGAGGAATAGCATTGATCCCTCATGTCCTTGTGAGACTGTGCTTGGGATGCCAAGCCCTGCTGGTGTCCAGTGAGCGTGGGTCCCACCTGTGCCATTTGCCTGCCCTGGGGTGTGGGAACGGGGCCTGAGCTCCCGTGTTGAGGGGCTGCTCTGGGATTGAGCCCCATCAGGTGCCCTGTTGGCAGCTGTGGAGTTAATTCTGTCATTTGACAAGGTCCTTCATCCCTGGTGAGCTGGGCTGGTGTGGCTGTGTTACCTCCTGTCTGTGCCATCCCTCCTGCTAGGACCAGGGCCAGCCTCATGTGAGGAGCCCCCTCTGAGAATGGCTGATAGCCAGTAATCCCTTTAGAAAAGTCTGTGTGCTGTGAGTGTGTTGTGCTGCAGATCCCACTGTTGCTAAATTTTACATTTCACCCTTGGCTTTTTGCCAGGTCCCACGGGGACCTTGGTTTCCAAGAAGCAGTTACAGAAAAGGAATAGTGGCTGCTCTTTGCTAGGGACCTTTCAGGCAGTGCTCATCCTTCCCTGGGAGGAGAGGGAGGCAGCCCTGAAAGGAGGGATCACGTGTTGGGCTCAAACCCTTCTAACCAAAACCCAACAGCAGCAGGGATACTTTGTGGAACTCAATTAAAATAGTCCCTTGTGTGAGCACTTCAGGTCCTCAGACTCTCACTGCCTTGGCTCCTGTGACCCTTTGTACCTCTCTGAGGCAGAGCAGCGTGTGCATGACTTCAAGGTAACTTCAGGTTTAGTCCCGGACTAAATCTCCAGGCTTGGGAAGAGAGACCTGGCAGTTGAAGGTCCTGCCTTGACTAGAAGAGGACAGGGACAGTGACTGAGGAACCAAGTCCTTTGGTTGACATGCAGGTTATGTCATGTCCAGGCCATTGTAGTGCCACCCTTGGGTAAGGCTCAGCTGTGCTTTTTTGATTTTGCTCTTCTTGTTCCCTTCCTGTTGGTCAGCATCGGGTGCTGATCAGGAGGTGCTGCAGAACTGCCCTGTCACAGAGTTGAACAGAGTGTGGGTCCTTGTGCTGCTGCTGAAGAGGGACGTAGTGACCAAAGGCAAGAGACCCATCTGCCTGGCGTTCCGCTGAGGATTGAGTGCTTGGAGATGTGGTGGCCGGGCACGAGGGTAGCTGGCTTTACCTGGGGAGTTCTCATCTTGCTCACTGAGTTTGGCCTTCAGCTTCATGAAAACGTTGTGTTTAGATTAATACACATGGATCAGCACTGCAGGTGATTATGAAAGTTTACATTTTTTTCTGAGCTGTTACATTCAGGAGTAATATGCAAATGGAGTGAGTTACACTTGTTTTGTTTCTCTTCTCATTCCCATCTGTTAAAAACAAACCCTTAAAAATGAAGCTATTCCATCATCTTTCATCTCTACCAGGCTGCTGTTAGAAGACAGCTTTGCCTTCATAAAGTACTGAGGTCCAGCCCATTTTTATTTTAAGAAAGAAGAGACATAGAGGCTTGTTTCACTTCCTGCAGCTCCTGCTGTGTGTAGCCACTTGTGGTCCCCAAGCCCTGGGTTGCTGATGTGAAACTAACAACTTAAACGGTTGTGATTATTAACAGGAAGAAAGTGCCTGAGGATATTTGTCATCTCTTTTGTGTGAACTGTGTTTCTTCCATTACAACTTGATGTCATTCTCTGTGGCATCTTCAACACCTACTGTTTTTATAGTCTACGCTTATTTGATTGAAAGCTTCTTGGCCAAGGATCTAGGCTAAAATTTGCCCAAATAATTTGAGTCTAAGTCTTATTTTCATGAGTTACTTGGGCTTGGGAGGTACCAGTGTGGTCCCAGAAATTCCCCATTTTAGCTTTCCTTCCCAAGATTACTTCTTTTTTATTTATAATGTTTTTGGGTTTGGAAGGAGAAGTTAATATTTGGGACAGAAAAGGAGCCTCTTGAAGGTAGTGGTTGTTGTTTTGTGGTAGAGATGTCCTGAACAGGCTTTCCATTGCCACATCCAGCTTTTGTAATGAAATATGTGCCCACTGTGCTGGGTGGGTGCATTTTATGAGCTATATAAATCTGGACTGGGGCATGCCCCACTCTGAGGAAGTAAAACAAATCCCCAGGCTAAGCTTTATTTTTTTGAGGACTGTCTGTCAGACCCTGTTCGTGGGGCAGGATCAAACTTTCCGCTTTATGTGAGTGGGTGCCGTGCTTGAAGTAATTGGCTGGCTAGTCCCATATGGCAACTTAGAAGTAATGTTTCTGTCTACAGCTGTCTGCTGTAGTAATATTGACAGGAATCTTGTCTTATCCTATGAATTCTTCAGTATTTCGAACCTATCAAAGTGTGTGAGTCTGTCAGACAGTGTAGTTGTTGTTTAAAATTGCTGCTGGAAATTAAAGGAAGCATTAATGCAGGAAACGTAGCGGCGTGCAGAGGTTTTGCAGAAAACAGTGACTGTGCTGGTGAACAGTATCTGCTCTGTGCAGCTTGCAGTCTGAAACGTCAGAATTTCTATTTCAGGGCTGTGGCAAATTGCTTGGAGCTTTTTAGGGCTGGACCAAGCATCAACACAACACGTCTTCCAAGTTTCTGTAGCAGTCCCAGTAAAGCAGTATCTAAATATAGTGCTGATGTACAAGTGTTCCTTTATTTTCCCCTGTTGTGTTTTACTTGCTTCTGGTTGTACGTGTACTCCATTTAAAGATGGTTAGGCTTTTCTCTGAAGTTTTCACTCAAAATATTTGACTGTCTGCAAACACGAGATGAAAGGCAAGAGATGAAAATAAATAAATACATTTCCTTTAAAAGGAATGAAGATTCGAGGCAGCTGTGCTGCATGGAAGAGTGCAGCCATCCTTCTGGGTGTGTGCTGTACATACAATTTACTCAGTTCAGAGCAAGTATCTGGGCCTGGCTAATCTTTTTCCCTTTCAAAATGGTCCAGTCAAGTCAGAAACCGTGGCCTGGATCCTCTCCCTCTGACAGGGGGAGCATAACTGTGAGGATTTCTTCTGTTGACAAGTGATTGATCCCCTTCCAGTAAGCAGTTTATCCCATCTAAGATTTTTGTTTGCTTCCGGACGTGCCTCTGGACTATCTAAGGAGTTTAGGTTGACATAATTTCTAAATCAGTTTCTTGGGGGTAGGTGGGATTAAAGTACCTTCAAATGCATTACAAATTGCTGTGAATTTCTATATCCCCATCTCTGTTAACTTGAATGAGGCCAAAGAGTCATTTAGGTCTGTATTCTTTCTAAGGTGTCTGGTTAAGGTGTCAAGACCATATGTGTATTTGTAATGCATTTTGGCACCAAGTTCTGTTATCTCTTGACTGACATAAAGGGCTTCTGGAAGCTCAGTGTCTTGAAGATTTTGGATCTTGTCTCAAATATTTGAAATTTTTCTCTTTGTAGTGATAGGTTACCCTCCATAGAGCTTCTCTTTGTGTTTCTGTGTTTGTAGAACTGTTCTCCTCTCAAAGTACTGATTGCAATGTCGGTTCATGCCGAACATGTCACAGCCAGGGTTTCCCCAGGCACTGGTGTGGTGCCAGTGGCAGGCAGGCAGGCCAGCTCCCTGCAGCACCCAGCCAGAGCAAAGGGCCGGGCCTCGGGGTCCCTGGCACAGGGGGAGCTGCTCCCCATCGCCGGCTGCCCTCTGGGAGCTGCCCCAGCAGTGATGTGGGTGTGCTGGGGCTGGAGAGCTCCTAAAACAGCCCCTGTTCCTGCTACTCCCACATACTTTCCTTTTTAATGCTTTGTTCTCTAGCAAAATGTTGCTTGTAAAGGGGGGAGGGAGGAGATCCCAGGCTATTATCTGCTAAGTAGGTCGTAATTCTGGTAAATAATTGATTTTTTTTTTTTTCAGTCTTGAAATCAGAAGCAGGCCTTAAGTGCCATGTCAGACCACTGTGATTATCACTCCTTCTGGAATTTCAGTGCTTCAGCTGGAAGGATAGTTGTCTGGCTCTTTTGGGAGGGGTGTGCCACTGGAAATAAAAGGAGAAAGTAATTCCAAAACCATATGGAGAAAGCATTTCTTTTGCTGCTGTATTGGTTTTAAAGTTTTCTTACTTTAAACCAGCTCCTGTGAGAATTCTCTGCTTCTGGCTTCTGTTACGCTCTGAAATAGCTGCTCGGACTCTTCACCTGTTTTTATTAAGCAGTGGAATTTGGAAATGCAAGTGTTAACAGCAGCGAGCATCATCATTGGCTGTGTCTGCTCTGTATGTGACTGTCCATGCTGTACTGCTTAATCTTTTAAAATCTTACCCTGCTGTGCAGACTGCTCAGTAGGAGTCTGCTGTGGATTGCTTGGGTTCAGCCTGTATTTTGGCAGACCAAATTCTGCTCCCAGATAGCTGGGACAACTGATCAGTCTTCTTCTGGGGGGTGTATATATGTGTATATATATGTGTGTGTGTGTTTATAGACACTTGGTGTATATATTTTGTGATTTTTAACTCTGTGTCCAGAGTGTTTCCTTAACAAGCTTTTTTCACCTCAAGGGAAAGAGGTCTTGTGCAGGGATGTGGGGTGTGGAGGCACAGTCCCCTGAAACTCTGTTCATTTTGTGACTTGCCTGGGGGTGAGTCCTCCCTGTGGGCAATCCTTGGCTCCATCACCTACAGTACAGCAATAGTGCAGAGGCTGCTCTGGGGCCTGCAGCGGACAGAGCTCTTTCCACAGGTAAGTCCTTCTCCTGCTTTGCCCTCTCCTGCACCAGCTGAGCTGAATTGCAGCTTCTGGGTGCCCTTGAAGAATGTGTGTGTGTGTGTGTGGCAGTCACAGCTGTCTGTTCAGGCAGCCAGGCTCAGATCCTGCCTGGCTCTGTGTGTTCCTGCATATCCTCAGCTCCCCTCGGAATTCTGGGGAGCTGCAAGAGCTCAGTTCTTGGCCTTGGTGCAAAGTTACTGAGGGAAACTGCTTTGTGACTTGCTGGGCATGAGAACACTCAGTCTGCCTTGGGAGCTGCTGTCTGAGCAGGAGCTCTGCTTTGTATGTACAAGTCTGGGTACAGAGCAAAGCTCTTGGGGAACACCATCATCTCCACAGGTTGTTTTGTCTTAGTTGGGACTGATGTGGTCCTGTTTTCCTTTGGCTGAAATTCATTGGCATTTTAGTGCTTCCCCTTGGCACGGCTTCAAAATCCCTTGTTGGCTCATTCATGCTGTGGGATGTCAGGGCTTAATGAAGTGGTGGTGTAACACATCTGTGTTACCAAAATAAGCTCCCTCTTATCCCATGTTTTAATAAAATCTGAGCAGCACTGAATCGGTCAATGATGCTGAAGTGTAAACCAGCATTGTTGATGTCTGGTGGAGTGCACCATGAGCTCAGACTGAGAGGTCTTTCCTCTCATCTGCTTTTCAGCTTCTCAGAGAACTCGGGCACCACTGTGCTGCTCGTTCTTGAATCGTGTTTTTCTTGATGTATTCTTCGTAATAATTAGAGGAGGACTTCCACTTCTAAAAGCAGGTTCCCCACAGAAGCCCACAGTTTGTGAAAAAGGTGGTGTGGTATGTCAGCTGAGAGCCTCCTAACCCAGAGCAGACCCTGACCTTCATCTTAAACTAGTAATTTCAAGGGGAAAGAGATGGAGAGAAGATGGTGTTTATTAATGCTGGTAGGAAGCTATGTTCCACCTTCAGCATCTTTAATTGAAAAAAGTTTCTGTAACTACCTTGCCATGATTATGAATGACACAAAAGTGTTTTTTCTTCTCCAGCCAGATGACAGGAAGACACTGAGCTTGGGCAGCAGCTGTGTTCAGAAAGGGTTGTCAGTGGTGTAGGCAGAACCATCTGCCTAGCAAGGCATTTAGCTTGGGTTGCTTTTTCTAGGCCAAGATAGTAAATCAATAGCTTATTTTTCACCGTGTTACAAGTAAGATGTCAATGGGGTAGATTTAAGCGTAAACAGGAAGAGGGCAGCTACCTTTATTGGCTTCTTAGTGTCCCAGCTGCACTGGTGAGAAAACAAAACAATATTGCAAAAAAATAAAACCAAAGCAACTCATCCTGAAAGAGGTTGAAGATCTAGAAACAAAACAGTGTTATCAGACATTTTACTGTTTCTTTTAAATAGAATTTAATACCCCCCACTGCCTAGGGCTGACCCTCCCTTCCCTTCTCACAGAACTGTCAGTTCAGTTAAACTCTTGTTTGAACAGGCCCTTTCCTCTCCACATGCCAGGACTGTTGGTCTGCTCTGGTTAAATACAGGAAAAGGTGTATATAGAAATGGGGAGGGGTTTTAAGAGATCATGAGGTGAGAATTGCTCCATTTTATTTAAATTAATTTTGTAATTTACTTCTTTGGAGATTCCTGTTGCCAAATGTTGTTTGAAGTGACTGCAAAACTCTGAGACAACTGTGAAGAGCGAAATAGTAAATAGTATGCTGGTCATGGTTGGAATTTTCTTCCATTCACCTGGCAGATGACAGAGCCACCCTGGGTATGAGAGCAGCAGCCCTCCCGGTGCAGTCAGTACATGCGGTTCCCACTTGGGCTTTGTTACTGATGTTGTTTTTTTTAGAACTGCAATGAAGGCTGTAGTTTGAGCACAGCAGTAGTGCTGACCCGAACAGTCACATTTGCTGCATCCCACCTCTGTGCTCTTACGCTGCTGCATTGTGTGGAGGGGATCAGTGAAATGGAAAAGGAACTGCTCTGGCTTATCAAATAACACTCTTTCCAGTTATTTTTAGCTTAGCCAGCTCCTGCTGTGGTCTGCCATGGTCCCTGCAAATGTGATTTAGGGCACAGTGGGTGGACATGGACAGGAGCCTACACAGGGGAAACTGCTTGAATCCTAAAACTTTAGCCCTCCAAATGAAGGCCCTGCTTTTGTTGGGAAATACTTGTGACTTCCTGGTTCTTCTCCTTACAGCTGTACACGGTTCATGGTTGTTTACTTGTTTGGTTTTGCTCTTGGTGTTTTTTACCTTATTTTTCATGGAAACCTTTTCTCTCTTTCAGTCGTTTTGCCCCTCTGATCTAGTCAATGCTAAAGCTTCTGGTGCCTTTGGCACAAAGCCACACGTACTTCTGAATGTAGCTGCCTGTCCATGTATCTGTGCTGAAAAGTCTCTACATGTGAACAACCAGGCCTAAAATTTGCTTTCTGAATGTTAGACTTGCAATAAATGGGGACAGCTAAACTTGGTGCACAATCCTGAGTAAGGAGTGGAAAAGAAAACTGCGAAGGTGTTCCAGTGTGCTTTGGGGTTTCCTTTGCCAAGCACATCCAGTGGCCTGACTGCCAGTATGAACTGAACATGGAAACCTTTCCAACTTACCTGAGAAAACATAGAATGGGAGAGGAATATAAAGACAAGATGCTGTAAGAAAAGAGATTAATTTTCTGCTCTCTAAGGCAGGAACCTGAGGTATTCATCCACGTTATGGGGTGTAATGTTGTGCCATTATGACTCAGTGGTAAACAGGAGGAACAGTGAAAAAAGCAAAAACGAAACAGGAGTTTCACTGCTTTGGGCCCTGGCCTGCTCTGTGAGTATTCACACTCTCTTCCTTGAATGAGTGGTACCTGTGTAATTCAGCCTTGACCGAATTTTTCTGTCTTTACCTGTTGGCAAGATATTTGCAGCCAGTCGTGCTGGGAGCATCCCTTGTCCATGTGTGTGTTTATTTGCTGTTTTGGTCTCCAAGTGGGGGTGGTTAAACCTTGTCAGTGCCTGGGAGGATGTGCAGCAGCCACTGGGACATGGGCACTGTCAGCTGTCACAGGGACACGCTCAGGTGTTGCCCTCTGCGGTGGCAATGGGTGTAACTTTGTCTCCTGGTGTTACTCACACCCCGCTGCTGGTAGTATATCCTGACATTTACAAATGGCTGTGGAGACACCCTGTATTTGAAAGGCCACATCTTCTAAAGGTGGCACCCGTGCTCCTCCTAATCACAACTGTTGTTATCGGTTGGACTCCCCTGGCTGGTTTGTGGGGTGCAGTGCTTGTGCGTCCCTCCCGGCATTTCAGTTGGATTGAAACTGCTCAAAGTGTCAGATGTCGTGGAGAGATGGGAATTTACACCCGTGCCACCCCTGCCTCGCTGCCTGCTGTGCTGTGCGCTCTGTGCTGGGTGCGAGGTGTGTGATTGTCAGCGTGCAGCACGCCGGGGCTGCTGGCCGCAGCTCTCGGGGTAGGGGTGAGCAGCAGGGAAGTTGTGCTGGCAGAAGGGAGATCCTCGGAATTTGCATGCTGTGGAGCAGCCTTGTCTGGACTCTGCTGGATAATCAGGTTAGCTTCCTGGATTTCTCTAATGACTCTCAGTAGCTGCAGTGAGCAGCTCCTTCTGTCCTGTGGGAGGAAGCCTTAGGTTTCCCTGAGGTGGAGAATGGCTGAGGTGGAGAATGGCTTCAGTAGCCCCAGCTTTCACATTATGGGTGGATGATGGAACCTCTTCTGCATGGGCATTAGATCTGCATGGATGTTTAATCTGTCCTCACAAATACACCAATGAGAGCAAATGCTACATGTCTCAGTAACAGGCTGCTACAGACAGATCAGACCTGTCCTCTAGTCTCTGCATGAACTCTTCATGGAATATATGGGCAGATTAAAGAACTCTGATCTTCTTTTTTAGATGTTTAATGATCTGGGTTTGACACACCTAAAAGATTAAAAGTGGACTGCAGTTAATTCATCTCCTAAAGACTTAAAGACGCTGTCTGCTATGGGGATAAAGCTCATCTGTGGTAGAGACAGAAGTTTCTTGGAGGCTGGTTAACATCCATGGCCTGGGATCCCCCGGGGGAGGGAGGGTGGAGAGAACCACCAGCTGTCTTGCTGCTTCCATATGCAAGGTACATTGCTTTCTCCTCCTTCCATCTCAAAAGGAGATGCTGTTCCTTTTGTTCCTTATATCTCAAAAATAAGATGCTGTTCTCAATCTGTACATGCACACACGTTTGACTGGCATGTGAGGGCCTTACCCTTCCTTAGCAGACATCGAAGCATTGTGTAAAATCTACATGTGACAGGTCTTGTTTCTGCAGCCACTCCACAGGATTGAGAGATTACTTACTGGAATGAGAGAGCAGAGGATGCAAACCTGAAATGAACGTTGGTGAATGTGGGAAAATCTGCTGAAATTTTGGATTCACAAATTGCGTGCTGCATAAGCTGCAGTTGTCATTCTAGTGTCCAGCAATGTATTTAGAAACCTCCCTCCCTGGGGTGCTGCTTCCCTTTTATTCTGTTCCCTGGAGAGGGTTTCACGTGTCCTGCAGAAGGGCCAGTGCAGCCTGTGTGAAACTGCTTGTTGAACTCTGGGTTTGAGCCGATGGCTTTTCCTGGGTGAGCTGCGTTGTGTTTCACTGCAGTGGTGCTTCTGCAGCCCGTGCTCCCAGTCAGCTTCTTCAGCAGTGAGGGATCACCCTCTGCACGTTTTCTGTGGCCAGTGATGGGGTGCCTGGTGAGAGTCTGTCAGCACTGATCCCTGGCTTCACTTCATGTGCCTAAAGGAGAAACACGCTCTGAGGCCATAGGCAGGCTTGGAGCTGACTTGGGATGGTTTTGTCTTTGATTTTACCTCGTACTGAAGAATGAGGTTACAAATTAATAGGACTTTTTGTTGCTAAATGAATTGGTTTTGTTCTTGAGTGGGGGCTTCAGGGTTCACGAAACAGCCTTACATGTAGGTGTACGTTCTTTACATAGAGAGGAGATAGAAAGGATGAAGAAAATTGTTTGTTTTGAATCTGTTTAGCATCCTAGCAGAGCCTTTTCTTCATCCATATGAGAAAAATAAAGTTGTAGGGATTTGACATGGCAAATGTATCTGTTCTTTTCCTTTTGATATTTGATCTTTGTGGCCTGGGGGACAGGCTCCTGTTATAGGTAAACACCATAATTATCATTTGTGGATCTCAGTTTTGGGTGAAGTTGTACATACTGAGTGCTATTTCCTGGGTTTGGAGATGATGATTCAGGATATGTCAAGGAAATAAGCAAGATGTTTAGCTTTCCATAGCTTAGTTATTATATCTTTTAGAGAATGGTGCTGTATTCCCCAGGCAACTGCATTCACAGCCCATCCACACTGATGTACTTCTACATGTGCTCAGCACTGGGCCTGAATCCCTGATCCTTCTCCAAGTAGTCTAGCCAGCACTAAGAAATAAAATGACATGTTTCCGTATTGTTTATCACCAAGTAAACAGTGATATGCAAAAGCTGGAGCTAAGGTTGGAAGGCACATTAGTAACTTAAAGGTTACAAAGGAAAAATAAAAATAGAAGGGTGTTGCAATCCGGTAACTTAGCCCTAAAGCAGCCACTTGTAAATCCCCGGAATTGACTAAGCTTCAGCCTGAAGGAAAATGAAGCAGTGTTTTGCTAATATGTTCTTCAGTTGCAGTAGAAGCTTTTGAGTGTACCCACCCCATATCTACTGTGCGTGTATCCTTCCAGTTTGGATTTCTGAGCCATGAACTAGATCACAGAGCTGATCCAGCTTAGAAGGGAAGCGTCAAAGATATTTTTCTTTGAGCTGGCTGAGTTCTTTATCTGGACCACAGGCATCTGTGGGGTTGCAGAACTAAGGGGATAAGAGGGGAAAGGGCAGTGAAGTGGTTTATGGCTTGGTGGGGGAAACCTAAAACCCTGTTGCTGCCAAGACAATGCATTGTCAAACTATGGCCTCACACATTCCCTGGCATAGAAGCACAAGGGTGCAAATTGCCTGAGCTCCGTTCTGCTCTGCAGCTGTGGGGATGTTTTTGGAGTGAGTGTAGACATTACAAACTTGTGCTAGCCTTGGTACCATTCACAAAGAAGCCACAGTGATGTGGGGCTTTGGCAGGATGTACAGCTCCCTTCCCCCTCCAGGATTCTAGGTATTTACTTAGGCAGGCAGGTCTGAGCTGCTGTGGCTTCGCTGCTCTTTTAGCAGGATTAGCTGGAGCACAGCTCGCTTGGAATCTTCTCTGCATGCTGCTGTTAAGCCTCTCAAGCAGCTCTGGATGTTGTGCTGCTGTGAAAGTATGACACGTGCATTTGAACCATTGTGTGGCCGTGGATTAGACGCAGATAATCTTTCTTTTTACTTAGAAGTTAATTTCTTTTACCCTTCCTGCTTTCGCATTAGGTCTATGATTTCATATTTCCAAAGAATGAATGTGGCACCCAGCAGGAAGGGTGTAGGCAACGGGACAAGGGAGCAGTGTTGCTGTGCTCTGAGTGCTGTGAATTTGTAACTGTAAATTGGTTACATTCTTCCTTACCCCCCAGCCAGGTGGAATTTGAAGCAGTGAGGGAGGGAAGCAGTTTAGGAGAGGGGAGGCACAAGGTCAACAGAGGAAAGGAATATTGTGTTTGAAAAAAAAACAAAAGAAGTGAAAATGGGACAGAGATGAAAAACAAGGTGAGAGGATGGAAGCAGTAACTGAGGAGGGAAATGCTAGAACAGACTCATACAAGCTGAAGCAAAGCAAGGCCAGGCTGTTGCTGTCAGAACCAATAGTGGAAGTAAATGCTTGGGCGTTTTTTTTGCAGAATGTGTGAATTAATGATGAGCCTTGGTAGCCCCAGGTGGTTCAGAGCCCGTTGTGCTGGTGCAGGAGAGTGGCACTGTAAGAGAATGTCAGAGGGCCAGGGGTAGAAATAGTTCCGCTTGTGTGCTGAGAGGGCTCATGTCTGTAAGTCACAGCTGCTGCTCCTCTCTATGGGATGAGATCTCTTCCAGATTACCCGAATGGGAGGAGGAAGGGCTGTGCCTGGTGGTGAGAGGAGAAGCAGAACACAGGTGGAGCCGTGTCCTCCGTGTCTCTCTCTGGTGCTCTCTCAGCACACTGCGTTGGAGCCCATCAGCCTTGCTTGCCTGCCCTTTTTCTTGTCAGTGGTTATCTGTTGTTGCTGTGGTTCATCTTCCTGTGGCCTTGATGGCGAAGTTATTGACAGTAACCCTGAGACTGGCTAGCCCTAAAATGAGAATAAGGACCCTCTTAGTGCTCACCTTAACAGAGGCACCGGCTAAGAAACCAAGTGCTCTTGCTTGAGCCCGTGTGCTGTCTCCACTTGCCATCGAGCACAGCAGCACCGAGAGCAGCTGGAAGTGTCAGAGCAGGTGAGCTCCTGGCTCTGGTCTCTTTACTCTGCTCCTTTGCTCCCAGGTGGAGGCTGAGCAGCCTGTGAGCGTTGTGCTGGGCTGAGGAGATGTGAATAACCCAGTTTCCCTGGCAACAGCAGGCTCTTTAATCACAGAGACACAAGGCTACCTCTGTTCCTGGTGTTCAGGATTGCGGAGTGTATCTGGCTATGGCAGCACTTCGCTTTTCTTGGAGAAAATGGCAAATAAAAGCAAGAAGGTCTTTCTGCCTTTGAGATAATTAAAATCTCCATAGGTAGATTTCAGTGCTGTATTCAGCAATAATAGAAAGAAGACGGATTATAACTACTCCTAAGCTTTTTAATGTGTGAAGAATCCCTGGAGGATACAGAAATAAAGTTTTAAATTCTGTGTGGGGCTTTATGAACAGATCTGATAGCAGTCTGTGACACTGATAGATTCATTCCTTGGCGAGATGACTTACTTTCTTTTTTATGGCTAGGAAGACAAAGTGATTCAAAGGTAGACTGAATCTTGTTGCAAAGCTAGAAATAAATACCCCTCTGAGCTGATTCTCCACCTGGCATTTCCTCCAGTTTCAGGTAAAGGTTTTCCTGTGTAGTAGGAGACAGAACACGTTATGGGAGGTAGAAGTGTGAAGCTGTTTTTTAGCTGGAGAAAGTGAGGAAAGTGGAAATACTGTTATTCACTGCAAGCCTTTCTGCTAATGTATTTTAGTCTGCATTTACTCCCCCACTAACAAAAGTAGAGCAAACTATTCATTTTGAGAGCGAGCACTGGGAGTGAAAAAAATATTCCTGCCTTAATTTCTGCTCAGCGACTTGGTCTTGTTACTGCATGAATGCGGAGAAATTGGTTTGGATAAAAACAGTTGGAAGAAACTTCTGCAGGAAAAAGGAACTCTTCCTTGAGTAGGCTTGAGGCCAGCAGCAGCGTCCAGTGCTGATGTTCCTCCTTAGATAACACCTGTGTTCTATTGTCAGTGATAGATCACAGATTTCTTGGGTTAGAAGGTTCTTGTTTTCAGCAACTCCCATTGAAGCTGCTGTTTAGAAAATCGACTTTTATGGTGTTTTCTAAATGGTTATGGACTCTGGAAACCTCTAACATATAGACCACAGTTCCTTCCAGAGAGCAGATACCACCTTCCCTCTGCCCTTTGTTGCTTGATTGTGCACAATCTAACAAGTCTTTTGAGGAGCTCTGAGAGCTTGAGCACAAGGTAATAACTCGAGCAGGTAATAACTCGAGCAGGTGGGTGACATAAAACTCATTGAGTTTGTTAAAATAATATTGCCACAGCCCTTCAGCAGCCTAAAGGCCTTGTGCCAGGCTGTTACTTAGCTGGGTGGCATTTGGTACAAGCTGAGACAGAGGCTCACATCTACAGTGAGTTTATTGTTGGGTTTTCAGTATATTGTTTGTGTAAATTCCCCAGACCAGCTCTCCCTCCTGAAAAAGCCACATAGATCAAGTTTTATTCTGTTCCACATAAAGTTCACATCTTTTACTGAAATGAGTCATGCTTTAACTGAGTTTACTGTGAGGGAGGAAAGTGGGCTTTAAAATGTTACTCCTCCACCCTGCCTCAGTGATGTATAACAGGATTATTAGTATGCTTGGCAGCAGCTGCTTATTATTTTCACAGAACCTGGATATTTGTGAAAACAAGAAATTGCTTCTACTTGTGTTCAAGTTTTTCCTCTTTTGATGGCTTTGTCTTCCATAAGGCTCACTGGCTTCTGTAAAGGCAGATCTAGCTTATCTCCCTGGGGTTATTTTTCAGTTTGGGGAGAAGGGTGGCATTCTGTGACTTGTAGCTGAAAGAGGAGGAACAGCTCTACCATTTGTGGGCAGTGGCCCGTGCGTGGCTGTTACTGTCACACTCAGGACACTTCTGGGCATTGGCAGGTGAAAGCGCTTCACAGGCCCATGGAAATGGTGGTGCAGTGTCACTGTGTAGACACCAAATTTGGCTCCTCTGTTTGTATTTCTTTGTGCAGAGAGGTGAAAAGCCTTTTAGCTTATGGCAGAACGAGCTGCTCAATGTGTGTCCTTGTTACAGATTTTTGCAGAAGCAGTCTCTGTGCACCACAACTAAAGATGCCATAACCAGTTTTGCTGCTTGTTTTTCCTGCAGAAGTTCATGGCTGTCTCATGCAGTAATGGTTGATTTGACCCCTCATACCACCATCCTTTTCTGCTTGTGTTTTGGATGCGTCGTTTTAGGGTTTTTGAGGGGAGGGGAGACAGGATGTATAGAAGGGAAGAGTGTGGTGGTTTTTTTATTTGTTCAAGGGGTTAAGCTCAAAATAGGAGGAGGGGCAGCCAACAGAAGAGGACCGTTTAGGATTTTATTTTTGGCAGTAGTTTTTTCACTGGACATGTGGGACCTTTCTTTCCTACTCTTCTTGTCGCTGAGAGGTATGGAGGGAGTTACAGTTCTCCCCTGAGTTATGTATTACCTGTCTTTCCTAAACTGGCAGGGGCATCATCTGCTCTTGACTGACAGAAAACCCAGAGTCTGTTACCCAGTAGGTTCCTAAACCCAGACTGGGAACTTCTATGGAGCCAGCAGAAGCGTTTATTTTGATGCTAATGCTTTTGAAGGAAAATGTGAGGGAAAGAGCTGTCATTAAATGACCACTGATGCAAGAAAGGACTTTGCCTTTTAGGACTTGGAATAAGTGAAATGAACTTTTGGTGACAACATGAATTTAATGGTATTTACTCCTCTCCTTGACCTGTGTTTAAGCATGGCTGACTCTGGGTTTATGATGATGCCCCCAGCAGGGAGGCCATGCCCGTGCTGCCCAGCCTGGCTGCAGGTGAGCAGGGGCTCTGTTGTGTTTTGCAGATGCCCCGTTCGGGGGGACCCCGCCGGGCTACGCGTACGATGCTGACCGCGCCGAGGAGCAGAGGCGGCACCATGACATGATGCCCTACATCGATGACTCGCCGTCCTCCTCGCCGCACCTCAGCTCCAAGAGCCGCGGCAGCCGGGACACGCTGTCCTCGGGCTCTCTGGAATCCACGAAATCCGTGAGTCCTTCCCTGCCTTCCTGCACTCCGCAAAGCCTTGTAGCCTCGGCCGGTCCCACCAGGGGACAGATGGGGACTGGCGCTGCTGTGGGACATCACCCGATGTGACGCAGCACTGCCTGCTTGGTGGTGTGTAGTTACAGCTAAACTGAGGCTTTTAGCTGATGCTAGGCCTAAACTTCAGGGGTCAATGTTGTGTAGATGGTTTGTGAGCCCTTTGTGCATTTTAGTGGAGAGAATTGGTGACTAATTGCACTTGAGAGGGTCTCTAAATAGCAGATATTTTGGAAAGGAGACCATGGAACCAAACACATTCATATGTCTCTGCATGAGTTGTCATTGCCTTTCACAAGGAAAATAAAAGTTATTTTCAGGTAGGTTAAGGGTTTTGATTAAGCATCTGGAAGTCCTATTTCCTTCACCCTGTGAAAATGGAATAAAAAGAATTAAAAGAGCCAGCTCTGAAATGGTGACTTTGGGTGGGAGATGGCCACTACTTGTAAAGGATTTGACTATTCACTAAATAACTGTCTATGTAATCAATTACCATAGATTGAAAATACAGAAGGGACTGCCTTGCCTGACCTGTGGCTTAACACAGCCCTTTAGTCTGCCTTGCTTTGGTTTTGCTTCAGGTTCAGTAGCATGGCTATAGCTTGGAACTTCAGGAAAAATTCTGTTTTTGGTTTTACAATATTCTTTGCGTCTGCATGCCTTGGTAAAGGACTATTTGCTCTGCTGTCTTCACAGTCCAAAAATGTCTTAGTTTCCGCTTGGATTAGTCTCTTTGACTTTCAACCTTTTGTTTCTTTTTGTCCTTTTGCAATAGATTGCAGAGCACTTGAGTCCCAAGTTGCTGTTTCCCTGAATGTCTTTGTCATTTTCAAACTTTTGGGTTCCCCAAATCATTCATAAAAATGTTCAATAGCACAAAGCCAACTGTCACTTCCTTCCTACAGTACTTCTAAGAAAATGTGCCAAACAACCTTGAATTCCCACATTGTAAATGACACTTTGAAATCCCTCATCCAAGTGTTTTAACTTATGTGTTGCCTTTATATTGTTCCTTCCTGTTAATTAAGATGTCATGGAAGATAATTATGGATATTTCAGAGATATCAGTGTACGTGTAAATCAACACCATCACCATTATCTGGCAGTTTTATTTATCTTGCATCAAAAGGCAGGTCTGAGAAGTGCCACAAACCATCAGTGCTCAGTATTCATTATCCACATCCTTCTGCTCTCTGTTGGTTACTGTCACAGCTATGCTTACTTCTTCCAGGATGAATTCTAGGCTAAGAATCCTTCCTGATACAGTGTCCTCGTTCTTTTTTATTTATAAAACTCATTGTCAAGATCTCTTAAAGCATTTATTGAGTAGTTTATTGTTGGTGTTTGCTTAATTTTATGTGACTGTAAAGTGTGGAATCTAGTCAGCTGCTTATGCTTTAGTGTGTCTGTTTTGAGATGCTTTCTTATCTCTCAAGATGAGAATTCTTGTGATATGTAAGAGGCTTTTGAACGAAGAAATTATCATTAGTAAATTCAAAAAGCTCCAAAACCATTTTAGTATTGGCTTGAGATTTTCAGGTTATGTTTCTCAAGATGAAGGAAAAACACTGTGTGACTACACATGGCTGAGAGTTATCTTCAAACAACGAGTTACGACAGTGCCTGTGACTGGAGGCCTGGAAGAGCCACTTCCTAATAGTTAATCTTGTTCTTTATTTGTTTGAATATTGCCTCATAAGAATTTAACAGTAGTTAATTTAAAAGTTACTTCATAGTGCTTGAAGGCTGCTTCTTCAAAAATAATTTTTAACATAAATTGCTGCTTTCTTTTCTCTGACTATAAAAAGATGTTTCATGGCTTCCAAAAAAAAGAGGGGTCCTGATACAGATTAGACTTCTAATCATGAACCTCAGCTGCTTCACTTGATCCTGTCTGTAATCAGTCCACAGATGACAATCTCTGGACAGTCCATGACAAGCAGAAGGAGACTTAATTTATATCCAGATATTTCCCAAGCAAGTTAAACATCATGAGCTGTGAGATGGCTTTTGCTGAGCTCTCTTTTCAGCTATAGTGGCAAAGACATCAGTAACAAAATTAAGTGTCAAACACTGCTGAGCCAAACACGTAACATGTGTTGGACCAGAAATACCAGGACGTATGTCTGTTCTATTTTCTAAGCTTGATTAGCAGAAAACGTGTTTTGTCTAGATGTGTTTGCTTTTAAAGTTGTCTTCTTGCCCTTTTACTTTTAACTGAGGTGGCTGCAGTTACTTCTGAAAATTTCAGATTATTTTTATGATCAGAGTCTGGAAGTGAAGTGAACTGTATGCAGCAACACAGTACATGTATTACGTACACCATGTGTCTTGATTTCAACACCACCCAAGACACCATGGCAAAACATTAAGGCTGTAAAGTCATTCAGAAGTTAAGAAGTCTTGAATCTTTATGATAACTTTGAATAACTGAATTGTCCCATCTCTCCTGTGGGCTCCTGCACTGTGCAGTGAGTAAGAGGGAATGATACTCACCGGATTCAATATTTCATCTCTGAGCTGCACCTTATTTTCATCTCCAGAGTGTGCACCTTGTTTACAGGACACTGCAAATCCAGTCCGGGTACAAAAGTATTCATTTCCATTAACTCCAAATACAGCTGGAATGCCACACAGGTCTTAATTGTGCTTGCAGTGTTCCTGTGAGATGAGAGGATGGTATGTTCACTAACCACAGGTAATCAGGGCAGACAGGTTATGGGAGAAGCATCTGCTAATTTTGGGTGCTTAATGTGAGATGCATAATGTTCTGCAAAACCAGGTTCTGACTTTTAACACAGCTTTCTTCACATTAAAGTAAAATTCCTTTAATTTCATTTTACCACCAAGAGTTAATGGCATTCCAGTCAGGCACCCAGAAAATGGAAAATGTAGCAAACAATGATATTTTAAATTTATTTTTTATAAATATAAATCTAAGTAATTCACTTATCATCACATAGGCATTGCAGCATTCTGCTTTGATGTTCATCTTCCTCATCCATGAGCCCTCTTGGGGACTTCACGGTTGCTATTTGAATATTGAGGGCATTTGGCTTTGACTTATTTTATGGGCTTGCTCTGGGCTTCGCATTTTTCTGCCAGGTGTTTGAGTTCTTCCACCTCTCTGGAGCAGCTGTAGCCCTTGGCTGGGTAGCACATCAGGGCTCACCTGCTCTGTCCAGCCACCACAGAGAAAGTGCAGAGTGCCAAAAGCAGTGTCTCTTGCTAGAAGAGAATGAAGGGAAACCTCCTGGGCTACTTGTGAAGGGGCTTCCTGCTGTTCCCTCAGTGTTGAGGGCCACCAGCTCCCAGCACATTCTATTCCAGCAATTGAGGCTTGCAGTTGACTTCCAGAGGTTTGTGGTGTTTACACTTTGTCACCTGGGCAGTGTTTTCTACTCCCTCCTACCACGTGTATCTCATGAGCAGATGAGGAGGTGCTGCCTGCTCTGCCTCCAAACGGTGCCACTCCATCCAGGGCGGCTGTATTCCCATCCCACCTGTCCCTGCCCACTGCACAAACTGTTGCTGTCCAAGGAGGAGGCTGCACCAGCATTGGTTTTGTCTGTGACCCAGAGAGGGACGAGCAACACAGACATTTGTGTGGATCTCAGCAGCCCTTGGCTTGTCATTTGTGTGGAAAGGAGGCCTTAACAAATGTTTGTAGGGTCTGACCCAACTTGCTCCATTTTTTCTGGCTCTTCTAGAATCTCAGCCTGGGCTGCTAATGTACGTTCTGCCATAAAACTGTTGCTTTTGCCAAACCTTGCTCTGTAGCAAGCCTACAGGGACAGAGGAAAAAGGAGAAATTGGTTCCACTCATGCTTAAGTTGTTTGTTTATTTAACTTGAGAAGAGATTTGATTTTCCCAAATCTCCCTTTCTGTAGCAGCTGAACTGTTGTGATTGAACTGTACAGAAATTCTGGAAACCTCTCTTGGAAAATGTCAGCCCAAATGTTTGACAAATAAGACAGTGCTGGTAGCTTCAGAAGGTGTCAGACTGTTGGTAAAAAATAGTGATCATTCACTCCCAGAAAGAGAGAGAATGTGTCTGTCTTTCCCATACAGTGATGGTGAAGAGCGGAGAAAATACCTGGATAAATTAGAGGAGGACAGAGAGAGAGCTTGCCACAGTGTTCTTATGCCACAGGCAGGTGTAGGGACACCTGGAAAATCCGAGACTGACACCCTTCAGGAGAGAAGAGTTACTGCCAGGAGGCTAAAGAAGGCTGGGAGAAGGGGGAAGCCTCACTCACTGGCACCCTGGTGCTGCTCCTGTATGAGGAGAGGTTGCAGCCCTGCGAGGTGCAGAAATAAATAGGAAAGGCCTTTCAGGATGCTCACCAGCAGAGGCAGGCTCAGAGACGTGCCTGGGGCTCTGTGGGGTGGGTTCACGGCAGGCAGTGGAAAAGCGAAGCTCATTCCACCGCCCCAGGAAATGAGGGGAGTCCCTTCTCAGGAATTTAGAAGATGAGTTTTTGACAAAAGAGATCTCTCCAATTCCTGCATATATCAAAGCAAGGGAGGCAGGAGTCCTAAAGCTGAGTGACTACCTCCTACTGTCTGTCTGTTTGGAGGAGAAACCGCCTGGTACTTACAGACTTTCA
This sequence comes from Oxylabes madagascariensis, assembly GCA_013400675.1. NCBI lineage: Eukaryota > Metazoa > Chordata > Aves > Passeriformes > Timaliidae > Oxylabes > Oxylabes madagascariensis. The sequence goes on along the minus strand of VYZR01038060.1, from coordinate 14,711 downwards.
GGTAGAATTTCTCTTTCTTTTTCTGCTGTGCATCCATGGTTGGTGCAGCATTGGCAGCCATTGCCTGTCCTCTGATCAGATCCCTTTGTTCCTGCTGTCTGCCAGCTCAGCAAGAGCAGGGCTGTGGCAGAGCAGGTTGTGGATTTTGCTCCTAGCTTGGTCCCAAGGGGATGCAGAGAAGCTGACCTCTGAAGCTACAGCAGTAAATGGGATTACTGCTCCTCTTGGTACTACTCTTGCTAGCTTGTCCTTCCCCCTCCAGCATTTCCTACTCATTCTCCTTTCTTCCTCTCAGTATTTGAATTGGTTTGTTTGTTTTGTTTTACTGTCACTTTCCCCTCACCACCCCCAACAGATGCAGTTTTTCCTTTTTATTCTCCAATTCTTTGCTCCTTAAGGGCTCTGCCTGGATGTACAGCCCTTCCTGAGGAGAGCTGGCACACCAGTACTGATGTTATAAATAATGTTGGCTCCTCTCCCTGCTGCTTCCCTCCCCACATGGAGCATGATTGGCTTGATTACAGAATTTGCCTGGTTTAATATCACCAAGACAATGAGACACCTCCAGCAGAAGCTTTCAAACATATTTACTCTTTAAAAATCGAATTGAATGTTTTTCTCCTTTGTAGGCTGTCAGCTTCTGTATGAGATTGTGAGCTTGGGAAGCCTTGCCTTTGCACACATTCATTGCATGGTGTATGAACACCCTGTACCAAAGGAAGAGTTAAAGTGCCTTTTATACGCCCACTTTGAATCCCTGATTCTCTTTAAAGAGCTGTGCCAGCAGCAACCTCTTTGCAAAATCTTACATATTGTGGTTTCTAGGTTCTTAATCTGTGCTCTTCTAATGTTTGCAAGAAAACAATTATTGCTGTTAATCTAAACAAGAACCAGGCAGCCCTGAGTTCTTTAACCAGAGTCAGGAAGAGCTGAATCTGTCTAAACCTTGGAGCTGCTGAATGTCAGCCTCGCAGTAATTGAACACAGCACACGATGCCAACCTGGTTAGTAAACTAAAGTACTTAGGCTGACAAGCTGCAAACACATTCAACCCAGCCATGGCTCGGGGCCAGCATGTGCACTGTGATATCTCCAGAGCTTCCAACCCGGCTCACTGGCCGAGGCTCAGGTTGCAAGATTGCACTCTGATTCAGTCTTTTGATTTTTAAGGCTTTGGAATAGCAAAAAGCACCACCCGGCAGAGAAGAGAGGAGAACACCAGGATCTTATAGGCACGAGATAACCTGTGTAATTTCCTGTAGCCTGCTTTCCACCTTCCTTGTTTTTGTGTTTTTTAAACATAGTCCATGAGGAGTGGAAGCAAAGCACTGATTTCTTGTTTGTTCGGATCTGGCTGGGTGCTGGGTTCTCACAGCTCCTGTGGCAGGGAGACAGGAATGCTCTGACTGCTGCCCTGATACAGTTCTGTAAGATTTATTCTGAAACACGTGGGTAGAGAGGCAACCAAAAGATGGGAGGGCAGCGGAGAAAGGGCAATGGAGAAAAACTAGACATGGATGCTGGCATCAGAGAGGCAGGGACAGTCAGAGCGTGAAATACCAGTCAGACTTGTACGAGTGGGAAACAGGCTAACCTAGCTGGGCAGGAAGCATGGGATGGACTGCTGACCCCCTGGCACTCCCTGCTGAGTGGTTGGGGTTTGCCAGTACAGGCTGCTCCCACTTCCTGCTGGGAACAGCCCATCTGCATTTGGGTAATAGGTGCATTTTCCCCATCCTCTGTGGTCTGGTAGATGTGGTACCAGCTCCTCCGCTTGCCACAAGCAGCTCAAAGATTTCAGACTGCTTCCTTCTTGCCAGAGTAGGAGAAAGGAGTCCTCAGCCTTGGCAGGTCTCCCTGTACTGGTGGGGAGCTTGATACCAATGCCCAGGATGTTCCCTGTTAACTGTCCTGGCTGGAGTGCAGGAACAGAGGGGCAGTGGGGCTGTTGGAGTCAGTGTTGCTCTTTGTTTCCCTTCTGTGTCAGACACGGGCAAAGCCGAAATGCCCTTGGCCCAGAGTGCATCCCAGCTTGGCTTGCCCTGTGTGGGCAGGGTGGGAGGACAGCCCCACAGTCTCTGCCTGCTCACTGCTGTCGTCTTCTGGGTGAGCAGGTGAGCCTGTTCCCGGGTCTGTAAGTGAGGAATGTTGAAGTACCAAAGAATAAACTTACTCTTCTTCCTCCTGATTTTGGCACCAAGTGAATTTCTGAGTCTTGGAGTACATTTCGTAACAAGTGTGACTTCAAAGGACCCTGAGGCTGAAGAAGCACAGGGGCTGTTTTCCAGATGTTCATCGTGCTCCACGCAGCCCCAGCTGACACTGCGAGCAAAGGCTCCCTCAGCAGGAGCCCTTGTCAGGACACAGCTCCCGGGAGGGAACAGGAGCAGCAGCACAATGCACAGAGCAGCTCCCTGGTGGTGCATTGATCCCTGTCACAGCAGGAGCAGGGGATCATCTTTTCACACTGGAGGAAGCTGTATGTAAATTTGAGGTACTGCATTGGAGATCTTGTAATGTGCCCTGTGATTGTTGGATCAACTCCCCTGAGGGTTTCTTGAGCAATTGCTGTGCAGAGCATAAAGCAGCCAGGCCCTGCCCTGTGTCCTGGCTGGCTGTGGCCGAGGCTGGACTTCTGCAAGCATCACACTTGGAAAAATGCCCCCATTAAAAAAGGGTAAGGACAAAACCGTGGACTTTACACAGTGCCCTTGTGGTAATGGCCAGGAAGGAAGGCCTGCAGCGCGTCCTGGGAGATGTTTGTCTCTGAGAGCGCATCTCTTTTAACGGGAGGAAATTAACATTCCGGCAGAAAATGCCGTCTCCGTCAGCTGACGGTGCCCAGCAAGAGCTGGCTTGTAAATTAAAGCTTTTACTTGTGAAGAGGAAGACTGTTCTCAGTGCTATAAGAAAAACTGTTGTGCCACTGTCGTGATGGGGAAGTTTAAGTAATTTAAATAACTTGTCATTGTGTGCTGCTCTTTACAGATGTTACAAACATACCCAGCTGGTTTTTAAATCCTCACCTCCTCCAAGAGAACCTGGTAAAGATAATTATAGTGCTGTGTCAATATTGACCACTTACCTCATCCTCAGCAATGAAGACTTTGGAGCACTGTTAGTTTTTCTCAATGCTTCTTTGTGTAGCTGCACTTTTTCTTTTGTAAGTGTTGTAAGAAATCTTTGGAAACCAAGAGCAATTGTGTTTTTCTTGCACCAGGGCTGCCACATCCCTTCCTCTTTGGATGAAGGCAATCTTTGTTAACCATCTTGGGGCTGCCTGTCTTGATTATGTGTGTGTACCGTGCTTCACAAAATGGTCCATAAGCTGGACATCAGGCACTCCCAGCACAGAAACCATAAGGAATGGTCACTGCCTTGCTTAACATTTCTATGCCAGTCACACAGGTGCTCCATGGATGCAGAGTCTGGTGCAATGTTCATTTTACCATGTAGTTTGTCACTTGTGTTTTTCTGAAGTCTTCTGGACACTGACTGGTGAATTACAAATTTCTGCCTTCTTTGAGATGCCCTTTCAAGATTTTAAAAGGTGCTGTGGTTCTTACTGAATGTCACTGAAGGGTGGGATGCAAAGAGAAGTTCTTCTTTCCATGTAGTACCTAACATGTGTAAATCTTACTCATTTCCTTAGAACAGCTTCTGTCTGCCACTTTTATTTGAGAGGTGGTGGTGGTATTTGACACCTCGCAAAAATTTTATGAAGTAGTTGCTGCAAGTCTTTTAGGCTAGAATATAGCTTGTGAAATTTAATGAAACCGTTCAAAAATCAGGATGGTTATTGATGAGACAGAATCCAGAAATATCTGGGAGCGTGAGGATCTGTTTCTTTCTTTGTGTTGTGCGTAGGCTCAAAGTCACACTCAGGATGTGAACTGCAAACTAAGCCTCCAGCCCAGGTACCTCATCTGTACATCTGCAGAGGACCCTAAACTAAGTAGAGCTTTTTTGGGGGCAGCTATAGGGCTATGTAATCAGTCACTAGAGTGGAGTGTGCTGCCCTGCTTCCTGATCCTCCCACTGTGAAATCAAAAGCTGAAGATTCCTCTTGATATTAAGAGTAGGATGGAGCCCCAAAAAACCTACCCAAATCCCTTGAAAAGCATGTACCCTTTCAGAGCCAACTTCTGACTCTATTCTTAGAGACATTTAACAACATAAAAAAGTTGCAAGAGTTTTAAAATGCTATTTCTGTGAATGACAGAAATAAAAAGAACTGGAAATAGGACTCAGTAAAAGGGGGATGTTTCTCATTATTTGTAACCTTCATTGCTTGACCAATTTTTTCTAGAGTTTTTTGGAAACACTCAGTTTCACTTTATCAGGTTAAATGCTTTTTCAGGGAATGGTTTTGAGAAGAAGGATAATTGAAATTCAACAGAAGGAATTACTGCTTCTCTTAACGCTTCATGCTAGTCTTCTCCATTAGCCCTTGAACGTAGTTATGTGGGGCTTTTTTCCCCCTCTCTTTCTTCAGTTGTTTTGGTTAAGAACTCATGGAATCCCAATAAGAAAATCAGCATGTGCACTTCAAGCCATGCTGATTATTCTGTCCTCTCACTAAAAGTGGACACTGTGCGAGCTGGCACTGAAAAATAATTTAGGGAACAGTAGAGAGTGGGAGGAAGAACAGCCCTGTGGAGCCAGGTCAGGCTGTGACCAGGGCGTGTTCGTGCACACCTGGGGAGGTGCAAAGGAGTGATCCTGTCTGCTCACAGAAACAGCTTTGGAGAGCTCCCGTGGAAGGACGGAGGGCATTGCACAGAACAAGGGCCCTAAGATTTGTTTAGGAGGATGAATTCTGAATTTTTGTGTTCCATGTTTTGAATTTTGTGAACAGGTCTGGGCACCTAATTGAGACACCACCGTTGGACTAAAGCTGAAGCTTGTAAATAATCTAAGTGGTATCAGTTGCTGATAAATAAGAATTTCTTTAATGTTTTATGTTTGCATATTTCTAGAAACAAGATGCTGAGCACAGGTGGATGTTTTTGTTTGGTTTTTAGTCTGAAAGAAAAAACAAGTATGCTCTGGTCAACTGAATGGTCTTTTATTCTCCATCCTCATTCTTGGGTTTTTTCTTACTGTCCCTGCAACGCGCTCTTTATTTTTTTAATTTTTTTTCTCCTAAACAACTTCTTTGTAGAGTGAGCCAGACCTGGAGAAAGGCCTGGAGATGAGAAAATGGGTCCTGTCAGGAATCCTAGCCAGTGAGGAAACCTACCTGAGCCACCTGGAGGCCCTGCTGCTGGTAAGGCTGGGGACAGATGCCAGTTCAAACACTGGTACTTGAATTTTCACTGCTGCTTCTATCCAGAGTTTCCCTGAACTTCACATACCATGAGTTACAAGTTGCTGGGTGCACAAGGTACCTGTTACTCCTCCAGAAGAGAGAGAGGCTTAAAGGAAGGACTGGATGTAGCAGAGTGTGGGAGTTGTTAATGTGGCAGTATCCAGGAGCTGTCTTGAAGTATCCTGTGCTAATTATTACATGTTGTACAGTTGGACAGAGATTAGGGAAATGGAGTGCAAAGGGATTTGAATTGCAGCATTAATGTCCAGGGAAAATCCACCTACCAGGGGTGGCTGATCCCCATGAGAGAACTTGTTCATGTCTATCTTTGAGTTGTGTGAATCCAAATCTCATGTTTTATTAGGATGAAAAATAACTCTATGGAGGGATGTGTTGCAGTGTGGCAAAGGTGAATGTTCACGGTTTGCATGATAAGGATTTCCTTCTTTCCTCATTTCAGCCCATGAAGCCTTTGAAAGCCGCTGCCACCACCTCGCAGCCCGTGCTGACCAGTCAGCAGATTGAGACGATATTCTTCAAAGTGCCTGAGCTCTATGAGATCCACAAAGAATTCTATGATGGGCTCTTTCCCCGAGTGCAGCAGTGGAGTCACCAGCAACGTGTTGGGGACCTCTTCCAGAAGCTGGTGAGTCAGCTGCCATCACCGAAGGTGCTGGTACCCCTCACCCATCTCACAGGAGCTGGGGGTTCCCTTTGGTGACTGCAGAGACCAAAGGGATCAAAGTCTGTGGCTGGAATAGATGAGAAGTTTCTCACCTCCTCACTTTGCCACTGCAGTGGAGGCCCTACAGCAAAAAAATGGCTCTTTCATTGTCTTTAATTAAAGACTGCAGCAAGCTGTGGTGGTAAAATAAACACAGTTTCACATAAATGTTGAATCTCCAGGGTTTCTGCAGAGTCCTCAAAGCATTTCCTTTAGATGGAGATGGGAGAGTGGCAGTATTACAAAGTGAACTTCTTAACACCAACACTGAAGTGTTCCTCATTACTGTTGAACTCCCTCCCACTCTCTCTCTGGTGCTTTGCTCTACCTGGTGCTGATTTATGGTCATCACCATTGGCTTTGCTTTTCTGCCACTATCCTGGCCTTTCTGTTCCCCTTGCTGTTGTGCTGATGCAGTCAACCTGCAGCTGAGAATCCTCCAAGCAACCTCAACAAAATTCTCTGAGTGCAGAAAAGGACAAAGACATATACAGATATTCCTGAGGCTGAATTAAAATTGCTGAGTTTCTGAGCCAGATGACAAATTGTTTGCATTCTAGGAGGTTTTTTTGGCCCCTTTAGCCTCTCCCCTAGCATGTGCAGAGAGCAAAGGATTAAAGGAGCTGTTTTTTCCTTTTTAGAAGAGAAAAGAAGCTCTGCATTCCTGAGGTGCCTCTGGTTCTCAGGGTAGGAGTGACATTCCAGTGAGGGGTTTATTGGCTGGGGAGTGTGCTTTACCAGGGTCCATCAATTGTTAGCAGCTGTGTAGCCCAGCATCAGCCCCATCCCCTATGGAGCAGGGGGAGCTGGCCTGGAAGATGATGTTTTCTGTACGTGCCAGCAGCTCAAGATGAAAATACAGGAATCTGCTTTTCACTGCCAGCATGTTTTAGCCAGGAGGGGTCAAGTTGGTGCCTTGGTGAATAGTTCATGGTATGCAATTTGAGCAGCTGGTTTGAGAGGACAAACCCAGCTGCTGCTGCGTGCTGAAGCAGACACAGAAGGCTGCTGGAGGTGGCAGCCTCACAAGCTGCCCTGGACGTGTGGTGCAGCAATGGGAATAGCACTAATTGGAGAAGACCTGGATGTATTCCTTGGCAGGGCTGTCCAGCAGCCCTCTACTCACCACACAGCTACTCAGCTTTTGTTTCAGACCATTTCTTGTTGCTGGCTGATCTCGGGTGCAGGAGTTCAGCCCTTCCTCTGCTCTTATGTTCCCCTGATTTTTCTGCATTTGTGACAGAATTGTTGATTTTGTTGGATTAGCACTGGAAACAAAGAAACAAATTGCCCTGGTGCAGGAGACTTTGAGTGGCATAGCAGTTACAGTTTCGGATGGTTTGGTACAGCAGCAGTGGGAATTGCAAACTCTTTGCTGGACGAGATAAAGCTAATAATTCTTGGCAGGCACTGGGAAGCAGCTAGATGAGAGAGACAGCAAGAACATCAGGCTTTGTAAGGCATCTACACTGGATGTACATCAAATCTTTTGGTGCAGATTGTTTACTCGTGGTCATGTCATGCAGTCTGATGATAAACACTGAAATATCCAGATGTCCCTAGGGACATTACTTTTCTGTACTCTCACGCAAAGAACAGCACAGTAGATTGAAGTCACAGATAGTGGATGCAGAGTTTTAGAATTCTGTATGTTCTGGCACAAAGCACGATCTATTTGCAACATCAAATTGACCGTTATTACACCTTTTCCTGTTGAGAAAAAAAAAAAAAAGATGCCAGGCATGTGGGAGTGAAATATGCTTCTCATTTTGGGGGAATATATTGTACATATTTTTTTATAGCTAGAAAGGAAACTCTTTGGAGCTGTTTTTAGAAATGAAGAAATATTTAGCAAACATCCTCACTGGTAGGCCTCAGAAACAGGAAAAAAAAACAGTCCGAAAGCCAGCCATTTCTACCAACTCTTGTTTCATTTTCAGTGGGTTCTTTTTAATTGAAAAAAAAAAATTAAACCAGCACAAAAATGGTGTGTGAGCATTATTGCTTTGATTGGAAGCTCAGTTTTTAATAAAAAAGATGTCTTTGTGATGACACATTCAGAGGAGGAAAATGAAAGCTTAGAAAGACTGTTCAGGAGTTCAGGAAATGAAAGAACTGCATGGGAATGGAGGAACTTTAAAGCTCTGCCATATTAACTGGCATCATCCAAATCTGAATGGCATAAGCCCTGCAAATGGTCAGTAATTCTGACAGCAACGTTCTTCACAGGATTGTGCCTCAGTGGCAAATACAGATTTCATTCTCTCCATGCTGGAGTCATCCCCGGTATATGTGAGCACAGTTTTCTTCAGCTTCAGTCACAACTGTGTAATTTTGCGTAAGGGTTGAGATTGATTTCTGGTCTTTCAATAAAATGTGACCTAGGAAATAGCTCACTGTTTCTCAGCCCTGTTAACAGAGTTTGTGCAGGGAATGTTGTCGTGGGAGTGGCTTTTTCTCTTCCATCACCTCTTGCACAAAGCTGCACAGAGGATGGGAACACCATGGTTATGGGAGAGAGCAGGAGAGGGAAGGAGCAGTGTGGAAGTTCCCTGCTCTGCCTCTTGCCCATCTCGGGCAGCAGGCTCGGGGAGGTGCAGCGGTGCTGAGGTGAGTGCAGCCCCTGGCAGTGTCTCCTTGCTGCACCCTTGGTGCTGCCCGGCGCTGCAGGCTCAGGCTGCCGAGGTGTGCCCAGCCCAGCCTGGCAGCTCTGCAGCACAAAGCCAGCTCTGCACTCCAGACAAGCTTGGAGGCTGCCCAGGGATTTCCCATGCTGGATCTTGTGTTCTCTGGCATGAATATGGCTGCAATTCTTAAGTCAGCAAACGGGATCAGTGCTAAGTCTCTGTGATAATAATGACTTACTACTGCACTCTGAGGCCTATTCCATCCTCTTCTGGACCAATTCCATATTCCTTCTGCTGGAAAAACTGCCGTTTTCTGTCACCTAGTGCCCCAGTCACTGCCATCCAAACAGATTGTGCTCTGGATCTGTATTTGGTATTTTCAGCACTCTGCTGCCGTTGTAATAATGCTCACTAATGCAGATATGGGTAATATCTGGGTTTGATTTAGTATATCCATCATGCAGAGACCAACAAGTAGCTTACCGGGGTCACATTTGTGCTGTTGGGCTGAATCATTCCTCCCTGATTCATATGTTGTGGCAAAAAGCCAGCAGCTCCAGTTACATCAATGAGCTGCAATATTAATAGATACTAATCTGGCAGTTCAGAAGGGAAAAATAGATGTCAGAAATAAGGATATGTCATTCTCATCGGCTTTCACATCCTTCACAAGTAAACTTGTTCAGCATAGGGTGGAACTGGGTGCACGTGGGCACCAGTGCTGGTTAGACAAAGGTGAGAGGTCAGAGATGTCGTTCTGGGCCTGCTCAACCTTCCCTGCAGTTATTTGGTGTGAAAGAAACATGACCTGGTCATTGGATAGCAAGACTGACCATCCCAAACTGCCTTCTTCCCCAGCATTTATTATATTTTGTTTTGCTTCCTGCAGGCCAGCCAGCTGGGAGTGTACCGGGCCTTTGTGGATAACTATGAAGTTGCTATGGAGACAGCAGAGAAATGCTGCCAAGCCAATGCTCAGTTTGCTGAAATCTCTGAGGTAATGTCACGGTGTTCAGACACACGAGCTGTCTGGCTCTGACTAATACCCTGCCATGTCACTCCTGTCTATTCTCCAAGTACCTCTGCGGCCCTGACTTCTGGAGGAGTTGTGAGCTCCCACAGCCTCGCTGCTTCAGCTCGTGTCCTTGCACTGAATTGTACCTCGGGCTGGTCACAGACACAGCTTTTGTGTGCTGTCCCCACCCAGGGGATCTGGTAGAAACTGGCATTGCTTTGAACTCCTCCAGCTCTGTGCCACCTTCCTGCATTTCTAGAAGGGAAAGCTCTGTGTGAGTTTCTCGAATGTTTCTCTTGCTAATGATGATTCTGGCTGTGGTATAAAAGCCATCCTTAATGGCTTGCACTGTGGCTGTCAGTGGGATTGCAGGATTCACTGGCATGGAGACGCGTGGGTAACTCTCTTGAAAAAGGCAAGTGTGTCAACCATAAATCTATAATACTGTTCTTTGCCTGCTCTGATTTCCCCCCTGTCAGAAGAGTACCTGTCTCAAAGCATTTGGAATATTTTTTCAGGCTTCCCAGACCATCAGCTTTCCCTGCAGTGCATGGTCTCATCGACTCTTTGTATTGCAGTGATTATTTCTTGAAGAACTCAGTTGCCAAGAAAAACATGAATTTCATATGTGTCTCCTTAAAAACAATCAGATAAATCATCAGAGCTGAGTACTACCAGGGGCGTTTAGTGCTCTGAGAAAACTCCTGAGTACATTCTATATCACATGTCCCTTGAGACTTTTATGAGAAAGAGGTAAAATATGATCTCTCTGTTTTGCTGTCTGTGATGAATAATTCTGAATCAGGCCAGTATTTGGAATGATGATGATGGTACTTCTGCATTGGTGTCCTGGTGAGGATTTTGGAGCTGAGCACATTAATGCATGGCATGGCCCATGGCAAAGAGCAGAGACACTGACAGTGTTCCTTTGCTGCTGTGGAAGAGCTGACGTGTCCAAGGTCACCCAGCTCTGAGTACAGGAAGAGGAAGTATAACCTGAGGGTATTGAATGCCAATCCTGTACTTTATTTATTGGTGCTGGGACAGTGGCTGTGTCCTTATGGACGTCTTTCTTCTGCAGGTGATTTAAAAACTCCCCCATCCCTGCTGCTGTAGGTGGTTCCCTGCTTTGCTGCATGTCTATTGACAGGTGCTCCTAAGAACATTGCTTAATATTTGAGATGTGTGGGTGCCTGTGACATGGCAGTGGTGGATTTACCAAAAAGGAAAGCACATTTTCCCTATCGCTTAAACTGTGATAGGGCTCTCCTCCTTTCACATCTAGGCCTTCCCCTGGAGGAGCAGATAGTCTGTTGTGTTCCCATGTGGTATTTCAAGGTGATTGACCATCTGCTATGTGGGTTTTATTTTTCTTTTAGAATCTAAAGGCCAGAAGCACAAAGGAATCTAAAGATCAGACGACGAAAAATTCCTTGGAAAGTGAGTGATCCATGGAGAGGAGACTGGTGTGTCAGGACAGTGTGGAGGCTGTTGCCAAACCTCCACCCTCCCTTTTTCTTTTTGAATGCTGGAAGGTTATGGAGTCTGCTGGCTTTACCCGGGAAGTCAGTTCCCTTTTGCTAAGTAGCAGAGCTCGTGCAAAGTAGGCTGCCTGCATGGGAAAGTGCCTCCTGGCTTCAAACCTCATCAGCGCCTTTGGGCACAGCCAGCCCAGCCACAGAGCTGCAGTGATTTTAAGAGAACATCTGCTACCCAGTGCTAGCACGCGTGCAACCCCAGCAGTGATGGTTTTATGGGGGCCTTTAGAGAGCCTGGTCAAGATCAGGTTCCATGGTGCTTGTCTTTGTGCATGAGTAGAAGACACCCCATGCTAGAAGGAGCTTCCATACTCACTCTTCCTGATATTCCTGCTGCTTTGTTTCCACAGCTCTGTTGTACAAGCCAGTGGATCGAGTGACCCGCAGCACTCTTGTCTTGCATGTAAGTATCTGAGGGGAGTTTTCAAACTTTAGACCCCTGTCCTATTTTCTTTGACCTTCAAATTTTCCATGGAGCTGCAGGACTGCAAAAATAAACCTGTTGAGCTGCATAAGAGCCTCTTCCCTTTACACTACGGAGATGGAGTCCATAGGTAGGATGCTGCTATCTTTGCAGTGATGTCACCCAGAAGTCCAGGGTATTATTGTCTTCTAGAGATAAAGCCTTGCTCTAATCTCTATGAAGAAGCTGGAGCATCTTGTCCTACAACTCTGACTAGTGGTGCTTGAGCCCTCCTGCCATCCAGTGCTGCCCATGACTGTGTTCTCTGTTTGTGTTCCTGCTGTCAGGATTTGCTCAAGCACACTCCTGTGAGCCACCCTGACCATCCCCTGCTGCAGGATGCTCTGCGGATCTCGCAGAACTTCCTCTCCAGCATCAACGAGGAGATCACTCCTCGCCGGCAATCCATGACTGTAAAGAAAGGGGAGGTGAGTCTTCCTGCTCTTGTTATTTTCTCAGTTTCTAAATACTGGTTATGTTTTTTCTGTAGAGCTGACTAGGAAGTTAAGCTGTTTGTTGCTAAGATACAGTTTATGCAGTGTCCTTGTTCTCTAAAGGATGTGGTGCAGCTTGTGGTGCAGCTCCCTCTGTTTTCTGTTCAGAAAACAGTTTGGAAACCGAGAGGAAAGTACGATTAGAGTTTTGTCCTTAGCATTGTTACAATCATTTGTCATATGTAATTTCTATGATACACATTGCCATGCACTAAATGGATTTGTATTTTACCTGCAAACTGAAACCAAATGGGAAGCCTGGGAGGAGAAAAAGGTGCGGAAACATCAGAAGTCAGGAAAGATTAGGAAAAGCTGTTTCCCAGAATCTTCATTTTCACCATAAAATTAATTTTCTGCATCCTTATTCTAAAGGAGAGTGTTGTAAATATGACTGGAAAGCAAAACAAATGGAATGGGTTGGGAAAGCCAGGGAGATGATTGACTCCTAAAAGTGTAATATTACACTTCACAGTTCTGTAAGGACTTGGACTGCACCCAGAAAGGTCAGACTGCACCCAGAGCAGATCCTTCACCTGCATGCAGTGTTATGCAGGGAGGCCACAGAGCTTCTCTGGGGTGGAGTCTGTGTTCCTCAATGGCTTGATTCAGCTGCCTCCTAATTCCATTAAAAAGGAATACAGTCCCTCCTGATAAAGAAAGGCCAGGACTGGCAGAAGTGTTGAGAAGGAGAAGGATGTAAGAGATTGGACACAGGTGCAGCTCAGATAGTAAAGGTGTAAGAAGAGCTGTGGCAGCATTCCAGACATGGGCTAATCAACAGTGACCCAAATTACCCTGTACGAAAACATCTCTTACAAAGCCCGGGAGATTGTTAAGATACCATGAACCTTCATGATTTATTCCCAAATCCTGGCAGCTAAACAAGCTTGCTTTTAGCTGTTAAACTGATTTTCAGCGGACAAAAGGTTTGCTGGAAGCTGCAGTTCTGGGAATTTGGTGCACATTTTCCTGCAAATCTTGCTTATTGTCTCATTTTGTCAACCGAGGACACCTCCAGCTGAGAAAAGAAGAGGAGGGGCCGAGCAATTGGAGGCTGAGGTAGAAGCTCAGCCATCAGTCACCAGTGCCTCAGTGACAAGGGATGACCTCGTTAAAGTGGCTGCTGATTGAGTCATAGCAGAAAGCACAGGCTAGAATGCCCCTCGCAGGGGAGGGGGCAGTTTGTGTTCTCTGGTTGTCTGTCAGCATCTCAGTGAGGGATGAAGGCTTTGAAACGTGTCATGCAGAATCCTAATGAGGTGCCAGAGCCCGGGCAGAGGAGCAGGCTCAGGAGGATGATCCTGCTGATGGCTCTGCAGGCCTGGTCACACTCTCACTGGTCCTGCCGTGACTCCAGGTGTGATGGGGGGAGGGAGGAAGAGGACGTAGCAGAGCTGTGAGAGAGCTGTGGGTGTGCTAGGGGGACTGGGAATGCTTTGTGCCCTCCCTCACTGCACACAGCTTTTCCTGAGCCCAGGGAAGAAAAGGACTTGCCTTCCACTCTGGGAATCTGAGCGTGAATATTTTCTTTAGTCATTTGGCACCAATATCCCACTTCTATCAAAGCAGTAGTGCCCCAGTTGAACCCTCTATGTCCTGAGAGTAGGTATGTTCACTCCCCACATAGTAATGCAGAGACACAAATCTGCTCCCAGCTACTCTGTGTGGGTTAGTGATGGCTGTTCCTTCCTGCAAGCTGCTCAGCTTGGGGTCATAGCTGGGTTTTGTTTATGCCTGTAAATCTTTCCTTTTCTACTTATCCTTTCCTCCCACTCGCCTTGCTGGTGCTTCCCCCGGGGTGACAGGACAGTGTGTGGATTGCATCTCCTAATTGACTGCTCTCGATGCATAATGCATTTTTTATTTTAATGAATCACCAGCTTGCTTTGATGGCTTTTTTCATTATTTGTCTTCCTCCCATTGAAGTTTCCTTGGTGGAAAGGAAGGAGGGTAGAATAGCCTTTTCCCCTCATGTGTTGCTTAGGTGCTGATCTCAGTTATCTTTTTTCCCCAGTCCCTGCCTTTTATGTGGAATATTTTCTCCCTTTGAGTGTGTTGTGGGGAGGAATCAAATCTCCTTTGCCAGCCTCTTGCTCCAGCTCCTTTTTTCAGGATTGCTTTGAACTGGGGAAAGCAGCCAGTCGCTAATCTCCCTAGTGACAGGCTGCTAAGGAGGGGAGTGCAGGTCAGGAGAGAGTACAGGCTCATCAGCACAGTGTTGTTCTCTTCTGCAGAGGTGATTCCGTGCTTTGGGAGCAGTGATTCAGCCTGCCCTGCCTGCTGGGCTCCCTGTGTGGTGCCAGGTGTCCATCCTGCACTCCAGCCCCCCAGTTCTGCTGGGCTCCAGAGGCTTTGTTCTAATCTAGACTTACACATAGGAACTAGAAGGTTTCTGTCATGTGGTTTAATTTGCTGGGCTGGATGAGTATTTCAGGTAGCGCAAAGAGATGGGAACAAAGGGAGTAAAATCCCTCCCCAGAGGGCCAGAAAGAGCTGCAGCAGGGAAGGCAAAATTGGTGGAGTGAGCCTTTGAACAGAG